>JARHVA010004404.1:1037500-1265000 GCA_037957365.1 Torreya grandis
TATGTGAAATGTAGGAAAGTAAAATGTAAAAGACACCAATCAAATGTTTTAAAAAGTATGTAAAACATAAATAGTTGGGAGCTAATAAAACATAAAACATATTAAATCAATATGGGAACTATGCAAAATGAAACTGTAAGTAAAATAGAATGTAAATATTAAGACTTATAGTTATTTTTGTGACTAATCATGGTATGGAAGTGTTGTGAATATTTTATGAGGAAATCCTAGTCCTATCCAAGGTCTTATAGTGCAACACATAAAGGGAAAACCAATAAGGTAAATGGTAATATTAGGAATAAGGAGATATTTATGAGGGAGGCCTAATCCTATCCAATGTCTTATACTAAAACTCACAAAAGGAAAATCAATGAGGTAAATGTTAATATTGGGAATAAGTGTATATTTTTGAGTAAGGCATGGTCCTATCCAAGGTCTTAAAATATAACTCACAAAAGGAAAACCCTAGGGGTTTGTTTAGTTAAAAACATATTCATCAAGGAGCAATATTGGGATTGTTGTAATGAATTGAGTAGAAAAAAACATTACATAATCATTTTAGTAAAACCTTAGTAGGCATGAGGCATACTAAGTAAATAAGGACACACTAAGAGTTTAGTGGATGCCAAATACAAAATATATGTTTTCACAATAAGCACAAAACTTTATGGGTAAATAATTCGAGTATTAGGATCAAAACATGAAGGCTATATATACAAGCAAAGGAAAATGGACGTACCTCCCACACCATATTCCCATTCCTAGGACCCCTTATAGAGTCATTGGTATACTCCAAATATTTTGTACTTGTGTGATAAATTAGGTATCACTATAGACAATTTTGAAGTCTCCTATCCAAATCTAATAGCCTAACGTGCCCTAATGGAATTTGCATCTATAATGGTGACAACTATAGAGTTTGAGCTTCAATTAGAAATAGGAGATATGTTAAGATATGAATCACATATTTTGGTGTGATTTTAACTTTTAAGATTATTTTTTACTTTTAATCATTGGATTTTGTTTAAATGATTTGGATTTTAACTTTTTATGGCTTTTTCAATTCCTCCTCCATACAAATTTGGAATAATGAATCATGAATGATAGAAGTGAAAAACACAAATGAGTTTTAGGTTTTGGTTGTAGGTGATAAAATACCTAGAGATATTGATGTATTTTATGAAACAATTAGACTTGCCTACAAACCAACATGTTATCTCAAATCTCAATCATATGTGTGCTTAGTATGAAAAGTGAGTAAAAGGGAGATAAATGGATATCTATGTATATAGTGATAAAATGATAATTATGCTTGATAACTAATCATATGGTAAAGATAGTATAATAAAGGGACGGAGGTTTTAGAACCATGTCATAATAATAACTATCTTATTTTTAAAAGAAATGACACATCAAGCATAAGAAAAATAAACCATGAAAAATATATTAATCCATGAGAATAAGAATAATCCATGAGATATTAATTTTAAATTAGAATATGTTTTAAATTTAAAATATGAAAGAGAGATTAATGTATGAAAAGAAAGTAATCCATGAGACATGTAAATAAGTAACACATAAGATCCATAGATACTCATAAATCAAATCCAAATAATGTAATAATATGATAAATAATGTGATATAACACCATGATGTGATCATAAATATTGATAAATCTCATGGTTAATATCATCCATAACATCTGATACATCCTTATGTAGCTGAATTTTGACATTAATCAAAGTTTCATCAATCTTCGTAGAAGTTATGAAAAGACTTCTTTTCATATTATCTCTACAAAAAAGGTAAGTATGATAGAACAAGAATGATGCTCATGAGGCACCTCCTATGTGGGATACTCAATGTGATGAAGTGGTGCCAAAAAGTGACTAGTATATAGATATCTATGAAAAGGTGTAGGATATGGAGAAGGATGATGTTTTATCTATAAATGACCTAGAGAATTAGGTTGATCCGATGAAATTGTAGGCCATGGAAAATATTGAAAATGTTGATGAATCACTCAATATATATCATTATGGTGTGTATTACACTAATGCCAAATATAATAAATGTTTACATATTTTGGGATGTATTTTGGAAGTATCTTAGGAGGTGGTAGACTCTTTTATTTTGGTTATGCTATGACTGGAAATAGTGTATCAATATATTTTTAGAGCTGTTGATAATGAGTAGAAGAATCATTATATGTACCATGAAAGAAACAAGTATGTATAGTAATAAAGATGAGGGTAGGCTATCTGTGGTAGAAGAAGAGGGGTCTTGTTACTACTAGTGTGCTTGATAGTCCTTAGCCCAGTGATTCATAACTCTATGGATCTCACAATAAGGCTTATCTACCCATATTACTAGTAGGTGATCAAACTTAGGCAAAGATAGTATGCCATCACTAATATGATAACTCAGAATAGGGTCAACACTAGGTTGGACCACATCAAGGGATGGACTCATAGTAGGTTAGAGTAGTGTAGTTAATATCTCTAAAGGAAGTAAACTAGAAGGATAATGGAATTTATCAAACTGTTAAGGTCGTATCATGGCATAGTCCATAATAATAATAATTCAAAGAGGCTTAATAGTGACTAGAGGAGTAGTGTGTGTGTACTCAATCTTAGAATTATGAACATCATACAAATAAATAATATTAGGTACTATTTCAAGAGAAAGAACTACGTGAATACAACTAATAGAATTTTGTAAACAAGAATGATATCTAAGTATCTCAAATTTTTAGCTTGAGCAAATCCAACTAAAAAGGGATCATCTAAAGAATATCGATCATTATAATCAGGAGTGTAAAGGTCAATAATATATGTGTCAATGATTTTATCAATCAAAAAGGTATGGTGAATGAAATTCTTAGTTTTTATTAAGGTAACCAACATTTCATCACATGGTTTTTGATGAGATAGAGGTCATAGAGAAGGGGGAAATTAATTAATTATGTTAGAAGAGAGATAAGAAGTTTTGATTTTTAAATTGATCTCATCTAGTTCATCATCACATGAATCTTAAATATCAGGTGGTATGTTTCCTATTAGTTTAGGATGGCCATTAAAACCTCTAGTAGAGTTGATAGGATAATTAAAACATTATGACTCATGAAATGGGATGTTAGGTAGAGGTTTAAGGGTAGGTATTTTGAGAACAACTCATTCTTTGAATTGTTCAAAATCCTAAGCATCCATATCTCCTTAAATATTGTATATATCACCATTATATGGAATTTAACACATTGGCATGCTAATGAGGAAATTGCTCTCATGTGATGTGTCCAAGGTCAACTAAGTAAGATATTGTAAGAGAGTGAAAATTTAGATATCATGACTTTCACATGTACAATGATTGGGGGAACAATGATAGGAATCCAAACACAACATAAAGGAATAATTTGACTTCAATCATATCCTTGGAATATAATTTACATGGATTTAAGATCACATTCAAGATATCACAAATTTTTAATAAAATCAAGGGAAGCAACACACGTGATTGAACTTTCATTGATTAAATCTCATTTGACTTGGATATATCCTATTTGAACACTAATGAATAGGGGTGGGTCATTCACACAAAGTAATATCTCATCAGGAATCATGGAAGAGATAGGAAATTTGAATGAAAGAGAACTGTCCACTATTTCATCAACATGGAAAGACATTTATTCACATTATTGAAGGATGTGATCTTCATATCCTGACAAGGTAGATTATTTCCCCATTAGTGGGGGATGAGGGATGCTCATTTTAAATAATAATTGCATTACTCTATTATGATGATGAGGATAATTTATCATAAGTTCTAAGAAAGGTATTTGATATGTGAGATGTGAAATTTCAGCTATGGGATCCTATCCATCATAACCCATTAGATTTTTATTGGATAAAGATGCATAAATTTATACTAAATCCTTTGAGGGTGGGTTGGAATTTCATTGAAATTTATGTTGATAAGGTATGTTTGTTTTAGGTTTGGTTAAGATGGATTGATTTGATATCTTATGTGATGTGGTTGTATTTTTGGTTATTTCTTGTGTTTGGGTGGAATAAATACCAATTGAAGTTTGTGGATATCCAATTGAGATATTGTAGTTGTAGTACATGTATTATTGATTTGGATTGTTGGAGTTGATACTTGTGTATTTGTTAGTTCTACAAGCCCCAATTCCATGATATGGGATAGGTAAGAGTCCTGAATATTGTGAAACTTTGGAAAATTGTTATGGTTAGAGGCTAGATAATGATCGATATAAGAAATTAATCTCTTCATATTATTATTTTTGACAACATTATCATTATTGATGTTAAGGTATACATAAATTTCAATGTTGTTAGTAGTAGGAGGTTGATTAGTGTCATCTTGATGGTTAGGAAGGGGATCCTTGTAAATGGCTAAGTGAGCATTTGCTTGATTTAAATATTCATTTTGAGTTTTAGTTTCATGATCCTTAACTACTATTGCATAATATTATTGACATGTACGTATGATAAATTCATGTTAAAATTTAGGTAAAAGAATATAATCCATGGAATTTTTTTATAATTGGTAATAATTTTCATGAGAATGGCCCTAAATTACATGAAACCCAAAAAATTTGTGGGGATCATACTTATGTTTGATAGGTTGTGTAGGATCAAGATCTAATGGGGAAGGTATGGAAGATGCTTTTGAATTTATACTAAGAAAAGTGGTTTGTGTATTTCCAAATTATGCACTTGAGAAAATGTGGAAATAGGATGAGAATTTTTATTATTTTGCAACATAGGATTATGTTATGTAAGGTTACTTGGAGTAATGACTTGAATAATGTGTAGGGATTCATAAGTATACATAATACAATCATTACTTGCATGTCTATTTTTAGCTTTTAAAATAATTCAAGTTCTCATTGGAGGGTGTGAACGTTCGAATTGTCATATAAGGAAGTCTTGACATTTAACTTGCTTGAGGGCTTCTTCTAAGGATATTGGAAAAAGAGTCTTGACATGATATTATATTTGGGATGAAGAAAATTAGTGAATAAGTGGAAGATGTTCTCATACAACATATTATGATAAAATTTGTTAGACAAGGATTTCCATCATTTGATTAAAACTTGTGCCATTTTAGAGTCCAATTTTTTATAGTTGATAATGTGGGATAAGTTATTTTTAGGAAGATCACTAGTTTGGAATTCTTGAACCAATTCAATGACTAGGACTTCCATTCTGGTGATGAAATGATTTTTAAGTTGGTTATACCAATATAAAGCATCATGTGAAAGAGTTTTAGCTAAGATTTTAGTGGAATTAAAGGTATTAAGTTAAAAAATATCTTTATATAAAATTTTAAAGGTTTTAAAATGCGAAATTAGATCCATGGATCCATTATAAATGATAGTGGGAGATATGCCACCTATGTCAATGTTTGTAATTTGAGGAATAAGAGCTAGGAATTTGACTCAAGAGAGATGGTTAGTATGGTGTTAATTCCAAAATAAAAACAAAATAAAATAAACACACTAATAGCATAACATCTCTAGGCCTAAACACTAGGGAGAGCTTAGCTAACAAAAATAAATGATAAACACAACTAAAAAGCAAGGAATCAAATACAATAATTCCTTCACCTTCCTTGGATGCTCCAAATACCTTTGTAATGGTGGCTTTCTTAGCTTGTGCTTATGAAGTCTTTGGCAATAGAATCTTGGCTACCTCCATCTCTCCTTGGTACCTTTGGCTTATGGCTTGGCTTGGCTTGGAATCAATTTGGAATAATAACTTTACATGATCAAATCTTTGAAGATATTTGAGCATAATAAATTTGCACCAAAAATAGCTTAGAAATGATGTTTTTGGCCTCTTTATTTATAAATTTTTGGATTTGATCAGAATCAAACTCAACCATCCATATCAAGATTGAGATGTGTGGTTAATGATTAATTCAATTTTTGGATTTAAGTTTGTAATTATCCTCATCATGATATTAGAATAAGGGGCAATTATGAGTCATGGAGGGCATCATGGAAGGCATTGATGAGGCATGGAGGGCATGAATCCTGATATTTGTGGTATTTATGGCCTATGGATATCTTCCCAAGAAATGAGGTCACCTGATGATGTAGATATTCAATATTCATTTCCAAAATAATTTATTCAACAAGTTTCCATGGAATTATTAATTAGGCCTTGATTTGAATTAATTAAATCTTAAGCATGATTAAGCACTTTGTGCATAAATTAATCAAATTGATTAGAATGCTTTGTGTGGGCAAGGAATCACCCAATGAACACCCATAAATTGAATCAAGGCAACATTGCTAAAAGCAAACAAACAAACAAAATAAGCAGAAATAAACAAATAAAAAACCATATGAACATTGCCCCTAGAAAATAGGTGACAACTTAACAAATGAATAAAATGGGGGAATAAAAGAAAATGAAGGGGGTGGTTAAGCTGTCTCCATATGCACTAGGAAATTGGATGCTGCCTACATAGTTCCATGGATGTACTATCTAATAAAAACTTCAGGCCAAATGTAGTTCTCCCAGGGAATGGGAAGAATGTGATAACTAAGGAAAACAAATAGAAATGGATGTGAAATAAGAATAGGAATGGTCTTTCAAAATGGAAAGTGCATGAAAAGAAAGGCCAAAAAGGATGGGCAAACTAAATGATAAGTGATTTACTTGTAACTTGGTAAGGGTTCCAAAAATCCTTAAGGAAAAGAAGTGGTCAATGTTTTTCTTCTTTTCTAACACTTTTACAAATGTTTTTGGAAATTTTTGAAGTATCTCAACTTGATCAAGAATGATGAGACATTAAATTGTTCAAGCTCACAAAATGGTGAGAGCGTTCAAACTTAGGTTGCTCACAAAAATGGTGAGAGTGTACCTTAGGTTGCTCATAAAATGGTGAGAGCATGGGGAAAAGGGTGACTAAGCTGACCTCAACAAGTATTGAGCACTACCTACATAGTCCCAGAATAGGACCTCAAGTAACTATAGTTCCACCCTTACAATGGAGAAACTTGACTAGTGTAGCAATCAATTCAAACAAAATAGACACAATTGGTAAAAAGGCACAGCATGGCATATGAAGTGGCAAGTTGGTACGTCAAGACTTAATGTTGCCCCTAGCTTGCCCATAGGTGGTTATAACTAGGACATAATGACATAGATCAATGGTACTAATTTTCCCAAAGGTAGTTATAATTATTAGCAAGAATGATGGTAAGAAAGGCATGAAAAATGAAGGATGCAACTGCTAAAAATTTTGTCACACTATCCCAAAATACAATCTCTATTTGAAGTACTTGAAAAAACTAATGAAATTGATTAGATACCTTGATGCTGAAACTATGTAACAAATGGAAAAAATCAAGGTCAAATGGGCTAGGGTTTACAACACATTGGGTCAATAGAACATAAGCAAAAAGTGGATATGGTGAAGAGGATGGATAAGGATGGTATTTACATAAAGAATAATAGTGATAAAATGGAATAACTGAAATGGTTCTTATAGACAATACACTTTAGCATTCAAGAATAGTACCACTTGAGATGAATAATATTCATTATCTCTAGAAGTTCATCTTTGTCTAGTGTGGCAAGCATGTATGCTCTTGATCCATAATCTGTAGTGATGATGAAAGACCCTATCTAGTTTGGTTTGAATTTCCATCTATGCTTCTTCTTAGTCATGGTATTATTTTGGTTTTCTTTAAGAACAAGATCACCAAGTTCAAATTTTCTATAATTAACATGCTGATTATAGTGGCATTTGAGTTGATTCTGATATGCTTAAAGATTGTTGAGTGTGGCTATGCATTTCTCATCAAGTATGTCTAGCTCTTATAGGCAAGCTATGCGATAGTCATGATCATCCAAGACATGCTTGAAAGAGATGTATAGTGAAGGCAATTTGACCTCAGTGGGAAGGATGGCTTTAATACCATAAACAAGTGAGTATGGAGTGGCTCCTATGGGGGTATGATGATTGGTACAATATGCCCAAAGGGTGGGGAATATCTGGAGGTGCCAATCATGATTGACATCATCGATAATATTTTTGAGGATGTTAACAATTATTTTATTAGATGCCTCAGATTGGGTATTACCTTGAGGGTAATATGCTATAGAAAAATGTTGTGTGATGTTATATTCAGTACATAACTATTCTACATCCTTGTTCTTGAATGATCCTCCATTATCAGATATAATGTTAGAGGGGATATCATAGCAGCAAATGAGGTGGTTGAAGATGAATTTGGAGATTTGCTTTCCAGTCATGTAAGTGAGGGGTATAACTTCAACTCACTTAGTGAAATACTCGATGACAGTAAGGATATGTTTATGGATGTCAGAGGAAGTGGGGTTAATATTCCAAATGAGGTCAAGTCCCCATGTAGAAAATGGCCATGGTGTCAACATCAGTTTCATATTTTTTGTTGGGGTATGAATCAGATTAGCATGCCATTGACAGTTATCACACTTCTTTACATAGATAGTGGCATTTGCATCCATTATGGGCCAATAGTAAACAGTACATAAAAGATTTTTAGATAGGAATACCCCACTAGAATGAACTCCACATACTCCATGAACTTCTCTTAATTCTAGTGTAGACTCTACCAAAGTTAAACAATGAAGAAAAGTTCCATCAAAACTGTGATGATAAAGGGTGGATCCAAGTAGAGTATAACAAGTGGAATAATGAATGAAGGCTTTAGTTTGTTTTTGAGATAGGTTAGGTGGAAGAACATGGTTATTAAGGTATTTTTAAATATCTGAGTACTAGATAGAATTAGGACCAACAATATCACAAATCATGGCAATGGTTAAAGGTTCATGAGCTGGTCCTGATAAATTCTTGATGAGGAAATGATACTCTCTAGCTTTATATATTTGTCAAATTAGAAAGCCAATAGTAGCCATGGCATCTACCATTCTATTATTATCCCTTAATATGTGATTATATTGAATGTTGACAATTTATTGCTTAAGAGTGTTGACCATGGCTTTATATGGAACCAACTTATCATCTTTGGTCTAAAAATGATCTATGACCTGATTGATGATTAACTAAGAATCACCATAAACTTGGAGATGAGATATATTCCAATGCACTACTTGTTAAAGTCCTAAAATAAGTGCTTCATACTCAGACATGTTATTTGTACAAGGAAAGCTGATTCTAAATGATTTAGGGATTAGATCCCCTATGGTATAATAAATAATAGGCCTTCCCCCAATCCATGTACAGTGAATGAACCATCAAAATAAAATTTCTAGGGATGATCCTTAAGGGGTGTTATAATGATGGTCATGATAGATTCATTAGGAAATTGAAACGTGAGTGGCTATGTGTCTATGATAAATGCTTCAATAAGTTAATCTGTAAGAACTTGTCCCTTAATTGCCTTTCGATTGACATACTATGTCAAACTCATCGAGAAACATGATCTATTTAGCTATTCTACCTTGAAAATCTATTTTAGATAGTAGATACTTGAGTGGATCTACTTTGAAATGACCATGGTCTTATTATTCAGCATGTAATGAAATAGTTTTTGAGCTATGAAGACCATGGCTAGATAAGCTTTTTCAATAGGTGTATAGTTTTGTTCAGATGTAACCAAGGTACATATTAAGTAGTATAAAATGTGCTCCTTTCTATTTTCATCATGTTGAGCCAAGAGTTCCCCTAGAGCATGGGTAGTAGCTGATAGGTATAATAAGAATGGCTTTCCTGGTATAGGAGGTAATAAAATAGGCAGATTAACAAGATAGTCTTTAAGAATTTGAAAAGCTTTTTGGCAGTGATCATCCTAGTGAAATGCAACTCCCTTCTTCAAAAGGTGTGTAAATGGATGGAACTTGTCTATGAACTAAGAGATGAAGCATCATATTGACTGGATCTTACCCTGTAAACTATGGAGTTTCTTTAAATTAGTTGGTGGTAAAATCTTGGTTATAGCATGGACTTTAACCAGATCAACTTTAATACCTCTACGAGACATGATGAAGCCAAGTAGTTTTCTTGAAGTTATAGTAAACACACATTTATTTAGAATGATTCTAACTTTGTACTCCCATAATCTTTCAAATATCCTATACAATATTGCTAGTTAGTCAATCATAGTTAAGGATTTTCCTAATATGTCATCGACATAGTCTTCAATAATATCATGCATCATGTCATGGAATATGACAGTCATGACCCTTTGATATGTAGCTCTATCATTTTTAAGGCCAAATGGTATTACCTAATAACAAAATGTTCCCCATGGAGTGGTGAATGTTTTTTTATGTTGGTCCTCTGGTGCTATTCTAATCTAGTTATATCCTAAAAAGCCATCCATGAGTGAAAGCATTTCCTAACCGGCCATGGATTTGATGATCATGTTGATATTAGGTAAGGGAAAATCATC
Organism: Torreya grandis; assembly: GCA_037957365.1. NCBI lineage: Eukaryota > Viridiplantae > Streptophyta > Pinopsida > Cupressales > Taxaceae > Torreya > Torreya grandis. The sequence goes on from JARHVA010004404.1 coordinate 1,047,933, forward strand.
TTTGGGATAAGATTTGTTGATGTCTCAAAGATAAGTACAAATTCTAATCCATTCAAGCTTTTTACTAATAGGTACCACATTAGAGATCCATTCTAAGTAGTTAATGGATTAGATACATCCTGCTTCTAAGAGTTTTTCTAACCCTTTCTTTGCTTATATAATAATGTAAGGATGCATCTTACGTATCTTTTGTTTTACCTATTTGGCTTTAGGATTAACTACAATGTGGTGTAGAACCAAGGTGGGGTCTAAACCTAGCATATTAGAATAGGCCCATGCAAAAATATCCACAAACTCTCTCAATAGAGCTGCAAAGACGTCACATTCTTCCTTAGTGAGGGACACCCCTAATTTTATCCATTTCAATTTTGATAGAGTCCTAATATTTACCTCTATCATATCTTCAACTAGAAGGGTTGAAATATCCTCTAGGATAGAAGGCAATGACTTGAACTATTGAATTATGTCAAGGTCCTCCATTAGGACTTTCTCTTCAACTTCTCCTAGGCATGATGAATCTGAGTCCCCTAATGGAAGATTTGGCCATGTGATAAAAAAAGTCAATTTTTTTTGGAGAATTTGATCAAATACTTGTTTCTCAAAGCTAAAATCAGATCCACAAGCAAGTTCATCATTGGTGGTCTCCTAGTCTAAATTCAAAGAAGAATGAACACCCCCATCTAATGGCACCTAAAATAGGTTTACACCACTAGACTGACCTTTATCTTTACTTTTTCCCTACTTAGAAAGTGCCTCAAGGAGGTTTTCAATTTAGGACCTCAATGTTTTACTTATTTGTTTTTGGCTAAGGGTGTTCACTCGCTGTCCAAAATAGGTTGCAAGATCTAATGTGATTAACAACCTTGATTTGTGATCTCCCACTAGAATGTTGTCTCTAAGGCCTAAAAATTCATAGAATGCCTCATCATTTCAAAACTAATCAATCAAAAGATTGGATTCTTATTGGTCCCAATATATTAGTTGGGGATAATATAATGGCAAATGGTTATGATGAATGGCCAATGTAAGGGTACAAATGGCATCATTATCAAACATGTTGGTTTCAGCTAGGTTATCAAAGGTGAGGCTATGATTAGACTGTGCTCCACTATCCACATCATCATCACTAGTCACTGGTGATGGAGTTTGAATAAGATATGTGGGGCCACCCCCAGGCAATTTAAATCCAAGTCCATAAGGTCTTTCATACTTAGTCATGGAAATTGGCTCGATGGTTCCATACTAATTTGGTTTGAGGCCTCTTCCTTTATAATTATGATGGTCCATGATCCTATTGGGAATATGATACTTTGTATTTTTATAACAATCAACTTGGTCATCATTGTATAACCATGATTCATCCCCTTCAAGAGGGTTAGGTCCTAGGCCAAACGCTGGTACAAATGTAATAGGTCCCTTATCTTTGTTCATTATCGATGCATATGCAAATGACTTTAGGTCACCCAAAGGTTTTCAAATTCTGAGGAAGATTAGCAAATGAAATGTATCATGGGTCACATACTCTCTTGATCCATTATTTGAAATGGTTAAATGATTATAAGCTTTAAGAGGCAGCATGCGGGAAAGGGAATCCACATTATTAAGATCTATGCAATTATACAATGAAGGATCAATAAGTATATCTTTTCCTTTATCCTAATTAGAACTTGGATTCATATCATACTGATAATTATAGCTTTGAAATTCAGCCTCAAGATGCTTGTAGTGCTCATATGGGTGTAAATCTCCTAAAATATTCACTTTCATCCCTTAGTGGCAGAACTTGATACATTGGTGCAGTGTTGATGGGACTTCATGAATCTCATGTAACCAAGGCCTGCCTAGAAGCATGTTGTATGATAACTCAAGATCAATCATGTGGAAAAGTGTATCATGGGTCAAAGGCCCAATGATAACTAGAAAACTAATGGTTCCTTATGATTCTCTTTCCTAATTATCATAATCTTTGATGGTTATTGTTTTTGGTTGGAGATCTGCCATTATGTACCCAATAAGCTTGATGACATTTAGAGACACTATGTTGAGGCCTGATCTATTATCTATAAGGACATGTTTCAATTTATGCCATCTGATACAAACTTATATGTACAATGGGTTGTTATGGAGTGGGCCAAGGGAAGACATATCACTTTGGTTAAATGTGACTTATTGGGCTAGAGATAGGTGTCCAACCAAAGATTGAAATTTATTGGGGGATATGTCACTAACAATAGTGGATTCAGTCAAAAACTCATTTAAGATATTCCTATGGATTATTGACATTCACAACAAATATAAAATAGAAATTTGTGCTAGTGTCTTTTGCAATTATTCCATAATATCAAATTCCCTATCTTAGTCAGTAGTGAATGGTTTATTATGGGGCTAAATGGTTGGTTGGATTATAGGTAAAGTGGTGGATGGTTATGGGCCTAGGATAGTAATCTTTGACCTTTGAGTTATGATTACACAATTGAGATTAAATACTAGACCATTATTGCTAATTGATGTTGGAAATGGTGTGGGACCAGAAAGGACAATTCTCAATTGTCAGTGCACTGGTATGTGGTCACATGGCAATAATGAGTTGTCATTACAAGATCTAAAAGGGGAAGTCTTAGTTTATTGGTTTTGTTATATGCACTCCCAAGTCAAAGAAGGATTATCCACATAATTTGGTTGAATATTGTTGTTTAACAATGGTCTAAGCTGATTAGTGTTTGGTCTAGGATTAATGGAGATGGTATTAATGCTACCCCCTACAATATGACCTACAACCCTATTTTAGTCATGTACAATTGCATGGTAGGTTTTTTGGTTGTTACCATTTTGACCTTTGTTTTGTCCATTGTTCTATCATTGTGAGTTTTGTTGCTGATTTTTTTGATTCTATTAGTTTGGCCTTTGATTTTGATATTGTTGATTTGCTATTACACTGGCCGTAGTTGTTGCTGATTGTTCTATTGCTATTGATTGTTATGTTGGGGAAAGGGGTTTTGATAGATCCCAAGAGTTTGATTATAAGTGGAAGTACCATTATCCAATTTTATCTCCCCATTTTCTAGCATATTCTCAATTAAATGATTGATTTGGACACATCTTTGTAGATTATGCCCATTGCCCTGATGATAGTCATAGAATTCATTTTCATGGTACCAATCAAGATAAGGAATGCCTTAAAGATAATGTTTTGGTATAGGCCAACTAATCAAATTAACAAAAACAAGATTGTAAAATATATATTCAATAGGTTCTCCTAGGTCACTAAAGACATGACGTGCATGCATGTTCTTTCTAGGAGGAAGGGTTTGCAATGGTGAAGGCTACTATATTTGTTGTGTAGGTTTTGGTTGATGTTCTTGTGGCATTGGTTGGAGGGATTTCAAGGTAGGAGTAAGCTAAAAAGGTGGTGCAGATGATGCTTTTACAATTTGGACATGATGGGACTCAATTACTCCATTTACCACAACATTTCTATTTCGATTGAATTACCTTGATCTTTCATGGTTATTGACCTATGCTGATTATGATGCTAGCACTTGAATGGGATGTTGGTCATTTTCTTGATTGGTACCTTGGTTTTGATTAGTTGAATTAATCTTGATTACTCATTTATTGATGAGTGCCCTCTTGATCAACAAACCTTTATTAATGATCTCCTTGAACGCATGTGCACATTGTAGTTCCAAGTGATAAGCTATTTCACTATGTAAATTTTTGGTAAACACAATGGCTAATTGTTTATCTAGTAAATTATGGGTGAAACAATTTGCAAAGGCTCTCTATCACTATAAATAACTTGCAAAACTCTCACCATCTTTTTTTTTTGCTTGCGTTAAGTCCACTAATGAAATCTCATGCTTGAGATTATAGGAAAAGTGATGCACAAACTTATCATAAAGATCATCAAAATATACTACTGAGTTCTTCAAAAACTTTAAAAACTAATCCAAGGCTTGTCCAAACAAGCTCCTTCAAAATAAAAACAAAATGTATATGTCATTATATGCCACTGGTTGACATGCGACAAAGAATTCCATCAAATGAGCCTTAGGGTCACCTTTCCCTTTGTATTTTTTAAATTTTTGTGGTTCATATCTTGGAGGAAATAATTTATAAAAATACTCCATGTTGAATGAATAGGAACATACATCATCTAATTTGAACTTTTTAGTTTATTTACAAGCTTGAATGGTAGCAATTGCATCCTTCATCTATTGCAATTCTTAGGATATGAAACTGGAAGGAATATTGGTTTGAGAGAGAACATTGGTTTGGATAAATGGTTGGGAGGTCACAAGTGGAACACTTTGACTAGGGTATGATGGAGATACCTATTGGGGTATATTGGCTTAGTTGGGGAATGAACCAAGAATATGCATACATGGATTAAGATGTACTTGAAATTACACATTTGGTTTTGTGATATTCTAGTTTGGGTCAGTGATAAATGTTTGATTAGGAGGATTTTATTGTTGGGATGGAGTGATATAACTATACTATGCCTATTGTGGTTGAAAAGGGACATACTACTGACTAATCAAACCTTGCTATTGAGTGGGAACTTGTGGACCAAGACCCTATCTCTAGATTTGTGGCACATTTTGAACCAATGGTTGCCTAGTTGGCACTTGAGAAACATGAGGATCTCCTTGTTACATGAATCCCTATGAGGAAGTGAAAGTAGGTTACAAATTTGGCATCTATTGTTGACTAATATTTGCATGTTGTTGACTAGTCATTACTTGGTTTTAGATTGGCATATTAGTCTACAACTGAAGAGTTACGTTTGTCATTATCTAGTGAGGTGGAACATTTGTTACCCTTGATTGAGGTGGTAATGTATTTTTCCTCTATTATGTTGATACACTAGATTGTGCCTATTATTTTGGAATACTACTCATTACTTGTTGTGGAGGATTAGGATTCATCACATTCTATCATTGAGGCATGGCATCGACCATTGTTTGATTACCTAATCCCATAGGTTGTACACTTAAGGAAGAAATCAATTGAGGTTGGGGTGTATAAATTCCCACTCCCTTGTATGATGACCTATTCATAGGATTAACTATAGGCACATGTTTTTGGCTAGTTTTTTGTGCATTAGTACCATTTTGATCGAGACTAGATGTTATTTGCACATTATCTACTATGTTTGGCTCACTATTCAGTATAGAGGCCAAAGACACTTCTTCAATAATGGGAGTATGCATCAAGTTATCTATTGAATTAGTTTGTACAAATGGGTCAAAACTTAGATTCTCTTGTCTATTTAACTCTATCAACACTCTTATTGAAGGAACTAGGTCAATACGAGGCTTACTTACCATATTCATCTGATTGAAATCACATGCTAGATTAAGGTAGGTTTGATATACTATTTGCATTTGGTTAAAGTGCTCTTCCATGATGTTTTTTCCTTGATAAGATATATTAGGATCTTGGTACGCTATTTGGACTAGAGCCATAGGATTTCTAGAAGAAGCGTATTGATCATAAATAATATTGTGGGGCACTCTTACTAGACTTGGTAAATTTTTATGGGGGAAGTCTGCTGGAAACTTGGCCCCTACCTTGATGGATCTAACCAAAATCTCATCTTTATTCTCTAAAAAATGTTTCTAAAAAAATGGATCGTACATGGAAGCCATATCAGTAGACTATGACTATTGAAGTACTAGCTCATCCACTGTAGGTATGGTAACTAGGTATTGTGTGGTTTATTCTTGGTCCTATTATGAAAAAGGCAATGTGTTGACCAAATAGTTGGCTAATGGATCTTGGATTTGTACCCCTAATTGAGTATTATAAGAGGGATAAAAATCCATCTCATAATTAATATCATCCACATAGGGGTCTTGCACCATTTCTTCCTACGCAACCACATTACTAATCCCCAGATTATACATGAGTCCACTATGAGTGTAGGAATACATGTTGGGATCCATAGTCAATGTTTTTGTGATAAAATGTCAAAGTGTTCTAAAAACTCTAAAAAGGATAATGTCAAAAATAGATGATGTCCCAACTTGGTCTAGATTTGTCAAAAAGTCAAAAGGTTTATGCAAAGATTTGTGAGGAAACAATCTAGTGTGAAGTATCTAACTGTTCACTATTTCACATAAAGATAAGAAAGTAAAGGGACCTAAAATCAAAATTCCAAAATATAAGGTTGAAGTGTTTCAAATCAGTCTAATCTAATAATTTTAAAATTTACTAGGTCTTTTGGCCAAATGTGGCAGCAAAAGATAGGCTCAAATAAGGTATGTGTTAGGACTCTTGGCCAAACGGTGTCAAAAGCTAGACTTTGAAAATAGATGAAAGTTTTAATCTAATGGATTTAAAACACTTCTAAAAAACACTAGGCATTTGATTCTTGGACATGAACTTGATCAACAAGGTATAAGGTATGAAACAAAAGGCACTTTAGTAATAGTTTATTTTATCACAAAAAAAGGTATACAACTGGGTTCTTTTTGACAAACAAGCTAGACAAAAGCAAACAATATAACCATTTTAGACAAAAGATCATAAAAGCACACTTGGATTGATCTAAAAATACAAGAGCAAATTTGAATCCTATGCAAGAAGGTCTATGAAAAAACATTCAAAATGTTTTAGGTAGCGTAATGATGTTATACTTCCCAAAAAAGTGTGATAAAAAGGCTTGTTTCAAAAATCCTCTAAGGCAAAAAGGTTTTCCTATAATTTTGACAACATAACACTATTTTTATTGAATCAAAAATGTTGTGGTGCATAGACTTAAAGTGAAAGTGTTTAGCACAAAAATATCTTAAGTCTATCAAATGTTGATAATGATTATGAGTCTTAAATTACATTCAACCTAAAATGGAAATTAAACCTAAGTTCCCTCAAGTTTAGTGCAAATGGCAAACCCACTTAACACATCAACCCTATAAACTTGTAAAGGTGTAATTCTGAATTTAGATTATAAGTGAAGGACTTAAACAACTTTGATAAAGGTCTAAACATAACTGGGCAACATAATTGCACCAAAGTGGATGATATGACTATCAAGTTTTTGATGAACTTTTGAATAAGGCAAATTAATGATCTTACACAGAAAACATAATGCCTCTTTGTTCAAAGGAAAATTTGGATTGTGTTTGGTTTGGATTGTTTGTTTACACCAAGTTTTGACTCCAAACAAGACCAACTAATTAACCATTCTTAGATCCTTAACTGATAAGGTTGCTTGGTATTATTGGAATCTATCAATATATGTCATTTGTGAGGATTTTAAGTGTTCATCCAAAAGTAAATGCACATTATATAGTAGGGTTTTTACATACCCCCTTCTCTCAAATGACAATACTATGACATAGACCTTGAGGTGTACCTTATACCAACAATACTTCCATGGTAAGTGAGGATTTGTCTAAGATCTAACAAGTTTCTTCATGATCTAGGGGAATAAATTGCACAATGACTTTCATGCCAAATAATGAAAAAAAAAAGCATGGATTTTGGGTTTGTATCACTTGTATTGTTTCAAAAAGGTCTAGTCCTTTTTGAAGCCACTATATCTTGCTGTTTACTTAGTGTAGTGCGATGTCCAAAGTGCCACTACATCCCATGTGCAACTCCAAAGGAGCCAAATGAAGTCAATGACAAGAGGTGAAACCCCAAGTCAAAGCTTCCCTAAAAAATTTGTGAGAGGTGATGAAGTCCCCCTCACAAGACAAGATACATAAACAATAAAGAAAGAATGAAAGTAGAAAGACTTTAGGGTCATTCTCAAGGTCACCCAAAATTTGATGATTTTTTAGGGAGTGCTTTAAATAACTTTCTTTCTGAGCCTTGAAATAGGCTATTTGAAATAGGAATGACACTTTTGATTCCAAGGGTTCCTTATAGGGGAAAAATAAAAGATCATACACACAACATTCTTCTTTTTGCCAAACAAAGATTTGCTTAAAAAACTATTGCAAACAAAAACTGACAAGTGTGTTCAATTTTAAGTCTAAATGAAAGTGAGGTGGTGTTCATTTGACCCCTTGGTCTTGGTTACAAACTTTAAAAGCATTCACCAAAAACATCTAAATTCTTTGTTAAACACCCAAAATAAGGTTCCTAATTGATTTTTAAGCATATAAAAAGGTGATTTAAACATGTTTTGAGCAAATATCTAGCTTAGCCCTGTAGCAAAATTTTTAGCATGTCCTTTAGCTTTGAATCTCTTTTTAGCTTGAAATAATGAACTTTGAAAAAGTAGCTCTTAGGTCTATGTTTTTAAAAAAAATAGTTATGGACATTAGTTACTTTGGCCTATGGAGATCTAACCGATGTTGGTTAAGTAGGTAACCGATGTCAGTATTCTTTTTGATGTCGATTACTGTGTAAAATTGTGGCAAACAAAAATGGCAAAATAAAGTTAGAAAATCAATTTTCAAGAATTTTAAAGGCTCAAATAAATATTTTAGAGTTGAAAAATGAAATCATTCATGTGTAGGATGCATCTTGTCCCACCGGGCATGCCATAATGTGATCTATAAATTTGACTCAAGTGAGGATGGTTAGTATGGTGTTAATTCCAAAATAAAAACAAAATAAAATAAACATACTAATAACATAACATCTCTAAGCCTAGACACTAGGGAAAGATTAGTTAACAAAAGAAAATGATAAACACAACTAAAAAGAAAGTAATAAAATACAATAATTCCTTCACCTTCCTTAGATGCTCCAAATGCCTTTGTAGTGGTGGCTTGTTCGACTTGTGCTCATGAAGTCCTTGGCAATGGGATCTTGGCTACCTCCATCTCTCTTAAGCACCTTTGGCTTGTGGCTTGGCTTGGAATCAGTTTGGAATTATAAATTTTTATAATCAAATATTTTAAGATATTTGAGCATAATAAATTTGCACCAAAATAGCTTAGAAATGATGTTTTTGGCCTCTCTATTTATAGATTTTTGGATTTGATCAAAATCAACCTCAACCATCCATATCAAGATTGAGATGTGTTTGAGGATTAATTCAATTTTTGGAATTAAGTTTGTAATTATCCTCATCATGACATTGGAATAAGGGGAAATTAAGAGGCATGGAGGGCATCATGGAAGGCATTGATGAGGCATGGAGGGCATGAATCTTGATATTTGTGGCATTTATGGCCTAGGGATGTCTTCCCAAAAAATGAGGTCACTTGATGATGTATATATTCAATATTCATTTCCAAAATAATTTATTCAAAAAGTTTCCATGGAATTATTAATTAAGCCTTGATTTTAATTAGTTATCTCTTAAGCATGATTAAGCATTTGTGCGCAAATTACTCAAATTGATTAGAATGCCTTGTTATTGGTCCAAAATTCAACTGGATTGGAATTGGAAGTCCATGTTAGATGCATTAGATCCATATTCTTATTTAGGATTTTACCAATAGAAAATAACAAAGGCTCACATCCTATGTAGAATATTTGATAGGAAAGAGTAATCCAGAGTACCTAGGTGCAAAATTGGCATTTTGACTCAGAATGATCTGATTAAAGTTAGCTAGCCCATAAATTGCATTGCCCCATTTAGGGATATCTTGGCCAAAATCAATACTTGAATATGTCAGTTTCACATCAATTAGTGTGTTTTAGTGTTTTTAGGCTAAATTGTGCATTTTGGGTGGAAATTGGCCAAAAGTCTGATTGGAGGTTATCGGTGGCCAATTTTAAGTGTCTACATTTTTTAATATTTTTTTTAATAAGTGGGGGTTGTGGTATAGAGTTAACATGTGCATCTATAAGGGGGTGGGGGACATTAGAATTTTTTTCTCCCTATTGAGTAGGTTGAGGTTAGTATTGAGGATACAATAATTGGTTTTTCATTTGTATCATTTTTTTTGGCATTATTAGTTTTAAAGGTATCCATTTGATTAAGAGTTTGTAATAGTAATTGATTAGTTTTAATGATGTTTTGACTAGTATAAGTAGCATTGGATGTGTTAGTATTATGTGAGGTATTAAGCGTTTGAGATGCAATAGTAGCATGAGATAAATTAGTGGCATAATAATCACTAATTACATTAGATGTATTAGTATGTGTATAAAATTGGGTATTAGTGTAGGTGATTTGAGTATACCCAATAAAATTCACACCTACCATGTTTATAGAAATACTTGGCATGGAGGTGAAAGGATACATTGAGGATGAGGTCATACTATTAGAGGGAGACATGAGATAGGGTAAAGGTGTTGTAGAAGTCATAAAATGACTTCCCTAAATCCTATAAAAAATTTAGGTGAAGGTGAATGGGATTCTCCAATATGAGGTCCCATCATGAGTTATAAATGATTATAGTATCCTTACCTCTATGTTGAGGATTTTCATTAATGAAGAAGATCGTTTAAAATATGTATTCAAGGTCACTTTCATATTTTACCATTTACATGAATAAAGGGTTAAATGTGGTTGTATAAGGGGATTCCATAGTTGGTAGTTCTAGTGGTAACATGGATATTACTAAGATCTAGGTTAGTTACCATAAAATACATCCTAGGAAGTTTATTAGGATTATTAAAACTCATCATGTTAGTTTGATTTTGCTCTATAGCATTGTCAAACAAATGTTGCATGATAAAATGATTGAATTAAACACATACTAAGGGAATTGAAGGATTTATGAGGCTAAAAAATTTGGAATAACATGAATTCAATCTGGTAGATGAAGTTGGATAGAAATAAAATAAGACAATATGTAAAAGACTGGTTTGAGTTGGTTGACTGAGTTTTATAGGAAGAAAAGATAGGATAGTCTACAATAGACTACATCAAGTTGGTGGACTAAGTTCTTTAGGAAGGAAAGACAACAATTTGAAATAAATTGTGTCAATCTAGTTGAATGAGTTTTGGAATCTAAGAAAAATTTAAAATGGTATGAACTAAACACATAGGCAACTAGGTCAAATTGGTCAATCTAGTTGCAACACAACACAAATCTTGTATCAATCTTGGATAATACAAGTTTTTAATACAACATGGAATATAAAATAACAAGCAATATTAATTAAATTTAAAATCTAATTTTCTAAAAAATAACATCAAGAAGTTGTATTAAAGGTTTTGATTGAAAGTGTAGGATTTCAAAGATACTTGATTGTTCGTTGGATAGTATTGACTTAATATTTTAGAGCACTAACTATGGAGGAATTATTATTTCCATGTATCAGTAAACCCAATTTCAAAGGTAAGCTATAAGTAGCTTCTAGATGTTAACCATTAACCAATACACCACACAAACAAATGGATGGTTGGATTCCTAAGGTTCAATAAAGAGGTAGATCCTAGGCGTTTCCAAAATACCGTGAGGTAGGTAGAAACTAAAGACTATGATTACTTTGTACTATGGTTATGAGTATTAAGGTAAACCCCTAATACCATAATATCTTTAAATGATATACAATTATTGTGAATAGAGTATCGAGTAGCCCTTCATGACAATATCTAAGTAATTTGAAAACTATCAGTATATAATTTCTAGGGAAAGCTAGACAAAATGAAAAATAAGAGCAAAAATTAACATTTTTAAAGCTAATTTAATTTTTTTAAAGAAAATAAATATTCAACCAACTAAAAATTAAAGTGAGTTTAGTTACTATCAATGTCAGTTGATTTCATTAACTTGAACTAGGATAATAAATAAATAAAATAAGGTAGATTTGGTCGACCAAGTTGTACAAACAAAATAGAACAAATTTAAGCTGATCGACCTAGTTTGTTGGAAGATAGTCCAAAATGAATGCAATTAAGTAAGTTGACCTAGTTTTCTAGATAAAAAGTAAAAATAGAACTAAGTCAATCTAGTCAACTTACTTGATTATAAAGGTACAGGTTTATAGAACTAAAAAATTATTAAAGACAGTAATGGAATTTAAATTTTAAAAAAGAGTGGGAAAACAAATTTACTTAAAGTTTGACATAAATAAATTATTGATTTGGATAGATTGAAATAGGAAAATAATACAAAGTTGACTAGGTCAATGTAGTAGTTTTCTTAAAAAAGTCGAGGTGCTATTTTAAACTATGTTGTCTAGATGGAAATTTAAACTTGTAGAGGCAAAAAATAGAATATTTAGATAGAATTGAGCTAGTTAACTTAATATAAATAAAACTTATAAATGATAGGAAAAATAAAACTATGTCAATCTGATTGACCTAGTTATAAAATGAAAAGTGCAAAAAATAAAATAATTGAGTAGATTGATTCAGTTAAATGTTAAAGGTAGAAAAATAAAATAGGTCGACTGGATTGATATAGTTTTATGATACTATAAATTTTTTGCACAAAGGGCCAAAAAAAGTCAATAGGCTCACCTTAGTTATAAAACCTAAAGAAAATATGACCTAAATACGTTGATGGAACTATTAAAAAAACCTACACATAGAGCTGAACTAGGTTAGCAAGGTTGATAGAGTATGAAAACCTACACATAGAGTGTTAAAATAGGTCAAAAAAGTTGATCCAGTTGTATATAAATAAAAATAAAATATCTTCAAGCGTTAGACTCACGTTAGGTTTAAGAGAATGTGTGAAAGTGAAACTAGATAGATTTATAACTTATCATACTCAATAATATTCAAACTCAGAGAAGGTAATCAACTAACAAGTTTGCTTGTCAATACATTTATATTTGGGTTGTGACCAATAATAGATATATTAAACCTATATTAAGGTATTTCTTATAACATAATGGTGAAGAATACATTTACAAGGCCTCTAGTCAAATTCCATTTTGCAATAGCCTTATATAGGTCATATGATTGTAATAGTAATAAGTAAGCTAATCTATTAAATAACATGCAAGTTAATATAATAAATGAATATGAAATCTAATCTAGTTCTTACAAAAGCTTGTGGCCCAAATGGGGAATATAATAAATATGAAAAGAAAGATCTATCTAATATAACATAGAAATTATCTAATCAAGGAGAGATACAATTCAATCCATTATTTCTACAACATTTATCTATCAAAATATGAATGGCTAAGAATATACTTACCTTGTTGAAGTGAACATGTTGTGCCTCAATCTCTCCCTTGGCCATTGGTGTTTTACAAGAGGTTGTTATTGGATTTTAAGGATCACAAGGACAAATAATATGTAGGCTATAAGACTTTTCTTATGCATCCAAGACCTCCACAATACAAGTGCTACTCTACCAAGGCAAAAACCTAAACAACAAAACATCATATTAATTGTATAAGTATATTTATGAGCAATAATGATGCATAATTGAATGATCTTATCTTTATAAATGAATTTGAGGGGGTATTTATATCCATGGATTGACCCTAAACCCTCTTGAGAATTTAGCCAATGTAGTTGGCCTCGTCAAATTTGTTAGGCAAGAAATAGAGTTGTTAGTTCTCAAACTATGTCAATTTAGGCTAATAGAGTTCTGTAATGTGTGATAAATCTTAGAATGAGGCTGATTTAGTAGATGTGGTAGGAAAAGTGGTAAAAGAGTTTTTTTTGTTAAGTATGGGCTATTTGAGTGGTGAACTACTTAGGGGAATGTATAAGTGAGTTTTTAATGCTTAGGGAATCAGATAAGAGTAGTTTGTATTGGTTTTTAGGTGGAAGTATAGGGGAAAACAATCTTATAAAGCACCAAGGTCTACCAACCCCTTTCTTAGTGCACCCTTCAATGTGTGCACTCATAGATATTAAGAATCAATGGGTTCCTGTAAGAGGGAAAACATTATTAATTGATAAATTTTAAAAAAATTATGTGTATATAAAAAAAACCACAATGATTAACACAATATTACAAAAATCTAATTAGACCATTTTATCCAATACACGTAAGATATAATTTACATAATAGCCTTAGTATCTAGCTTCATTACTTAATAATCTTGTGGATTTTCATATCATATCTCCCCGTCCTCTTATAGAGGTTGATATGAGGTGAAATCTTCCAAAAGGATATGTTTTTAATGCATATTATGAATGTCACCAAGTCTCTAGGTATTATACAAATGTATTTTATACCTTGAAACATAAGATCCAAGATCTTATTTATAACTAACAACTTACCTTTGATGATCCTCCAAAAAATTTAAGTTCACAACCTAGTGACCATCAAAACCAAAAGATGTTTAACAATCCATTTCAAGATCATTATAATAAAGATCTAGAAGTGAAAATGGCATATAATGCACACCCTAATTCATCAAATTATAGACACCCATTAGATGAGATCACCATATTTTATAAATTCACAATACCTCATATGGTTCAAACACCTTCTATTACAATTTATGATAGTGAAATTGTGTATGATGACTCATGTCTTCACTCATTATTTATTAGAGCATATCTTGATCACCAGCTTATATAGAGTATTTTTATTGATAATGGTGTTAATTATAATATATGTACCATGAAAATAATTACAAAATTAGGATATATACATGATGATTTATACCATTCATCTAAAATGGTTATAACATTTGATGGAAATCACAACACATTATTAATGACATTGATTTACCTTTACAAGATGGTCTAATATGTGGTTAATACATTTTAAGTTATAATATATATGGGAGTATTTTATAGTTATTGGGATGACCATGGATACATAAAATCTAGAAAATACCTTCCATAGTGCATGGGTGTATTAAATACATTTATACCAATAGGATAGTCAAAGTTTCTATAATTTCATATGAGCATCCACTTGATCAAAAATAGTTTATTCCCAAACAAATAATTATGAAACATTATAAGGTTAATCATACATGAAAGGTAAGCAATAGGAAATACCCTTTCCTAGGTGGTACATACTTGAGATACCATTTCACCAGAGATACAAAGTGGATTCCACAAAATCCTCATCTACACCTACACAATTTACCCAATTGCTAAGAGAACATAAACATGTTCCAATTATAATTACAATGAGGAAACCATAGATCACTAAAAAATGGGTTAAAATAACCACTACTCTTAATATCTCTTTATGGCCACATAGTCCTATGAGACATACGTAGAGTACCTCATATTCTACAGTTATAGACATGATATTTATTCATGACCATTGGTAATATAACTGATTTGATGTACCTTATTTACCATATTATAATTTTGGATATTCTTATGAACACCCCTTATATTGGATCATAAGTTAGACATTTTTCCTTCCATGAAATTCTAAAAAAATTTAAAAAAATCAAATATTCAAGAAAGTATAGAAACATTTAAATAAATTCAAAAATATAAAAATATTTAGCTTTCACATGTTTACTAGCTCCTTGTCATATATGTTGTTTATTTCATGTTAGTAGATAACATATAATTTATTTTATAGATACACATATGTTTCATGTATAATAGAGTGTGATACAAGCATATACTATAGACATGATACATGCACATACATATGTTGGACCTTTCCTCTTCCCATGTGGCACACTACATTGGGTGTATCTGCTTCCTTGATCATGATTAATACACATATTATTATATGATCAAATTTCACTTATCATGTTGATCTTATGTAAAAACACTTACACATGTCTATTCCATGATTACATCTTTCACAATGTACTTTATATATTATGCTATGTGACTTTTTTTACTAACACATATATGAAAAAACTAGTATAATATGCATATGCTAGTTTATTAAACTTTATTTATTCACATTTTTACTTGGTTGAGTGTATTTTTATTTATTACTTGTGTAAAATTTTAATATTTTACTTCCTTGTTAGCCATTGTGCCACTATATGTTACTTTTTTTTTGCTATTTGTACATTTAAATATGTCATTCCTTTGAGTGTGAGGAATTTGAATATTCCCCTTGTTTTTAGTTTCATTAGACCCTCTTTTGTGACATTGAGCACTATTATGTGTGTGATTGATTTTTTTTGATCTTGTACTATTACTTTATAGACATTTACATGATCCATATCATGCATCTTAGGACTGGTTGTGATCACATATTGTGAGTTGCATTGATATATATCTACTTAGACATGCTATAAGATTCATACACATATTATATAATTATATTATCATTTTGAGGTAAGGTAACTACCATATTCCATTACCCTCACCTTAAGGGGGGGCATGTCATAGTGACATGAATCCACATGTACATATTTTACACAATTGAAAACATTATATATAGTCTACATAATTTAGATATACACTTGGATCAAAATACTATACACATTGCACCAATTTTTATATATTTGGGACTACTTTTTTTAGATTTATGAAGATATAGATACTAAAATATAATTTATATATCATCTCAATCAATTATACTTAAAATATACCTATCAAGTCTCTACCCTTTAGTTTGATACCTTCCTTATACCGAAAGGCTCACATTCACCATCTCATTATGCCAAATTAATTATATTTTGGTCTAACCCTATCATTATAATGACATAGATATTACATATAGTAAAAAAATCTTAAAAATTGATATTTATCCTGCACTATTACTTTTATATTCTTAGTATCTTCCTAGCTTTCCAAACATTTACATCCCACATAGGGACACTTGCATCGACACAAGTGTCCAAATTATTATCTAGTGTTTTTACCTCAAAAGTCATCTAATTTATAAATATTTTGAATCTTATGGGTCAGCCCATTTGTTTTTTTAGCCTTTCCTTGATATATTTTCAAAAAGTCTGATATAAATACAAAAAAATACCATTGAATAAGTCATATTCATAATCCTACCAAACACACATCTATCAAAATAACTTTCATGTATTCAAAACTACCTATTCTTCCCTATTTCTATATCAATCATAGGAGCATTCATATTATAGGTTTGAAGCATTAAAAGAACATCCCATGAGTATTATTTGTCAAGTTACAAAATATATCATTACATGCCCTTACATATATCATATTTCACCCTTGTGCATACACAAGCCAACACTTAAGGGATAACTACATATGGATTAGGCCCTCTTTAGAGTAGTGTCTATGTAGGAAAAACTAATTGATAAAATATCATTAAGGTCAACTCAACTTCATGAGCCCATTAATCTATTTTTGTCAAGTTACAAAGACCTAAGGTGAAGAGCTAAGTTTTGATCTATAAATTATCATATATAATATATGCACACAAATAAAATATATCCAAAGAAAGGTGATAAAAAATTCAAAAATCTCTATGTTGTCACTCTATAATACAATGAGTACTCTGATTAGACAAATCTATTGACATTGGAACACCTAAATTTATGAAAGTGTCCTAAGGATAACACAAGTGTCAATGCCTCCAAAAAGAATATTTATAGAATATAAAAATTACACCCTGATATTGTTCTCACCTATTTTCACCTCTACATATCTTAGATCTTCCTACACATTTGTAGATAAACTAAGTATTATCTCTTCCTAGTGTTTTTTTCAATTAAATTAATATTTTGGATGTAATTTATATATGTAGCATAACTCAACATTTAATTCAAAATATTTATTTATATAAATTTTCAATTAATTGGTCTGCTTTAGAATAGTTTTATGTATACTTATGTATAGGCTATTCTACCCTTTAACCTTCACCAAAACCTTAAAAGGGTTAAATAACATTCCCCTCATACTTATTCACTCTTAAAATAATTATAAATTCCTTAACATCAGAACATCCACCAGTACTACATGCACCTATATGAATATTATCCTTGTCAATTAGCTCAAAAACTTATCCAAAGAATTGGTTCTTACCATAGAAGTTAACTTATCCCATTCAAAACAAATCACTTCCACTAATATTCCTTGTCAATGTATAATGCACCATCACCTTAGATATTACAAAACCCTTACATGATAAAATAATATGGGGTGAAATATTTTACTCATTCTCAATTTTCATTGTCACCCATTTGTACCACATCTCCATAATTTTTCAATTATTTTCTGCACCAACCATCCCTTTACATATAAACCTTTGGAACCTCTTTAGATTAGTAACACTTCTTGCACCCAAAAATTTGGAACCCTTATCCTTAAGAAATCCAAACTCATGAATTAGGATCCTGATAAAGTACATGAAATACTAAAAATCTATGCATTTTTTTAGCTCATAACTTATATGATTTAGTTCTTCAATGACATAGGTATAAACATTATACTTCACTTACACACTGCTAATTACATATGCAAGGGATACACTATGGTAGTCACAATAGGTATAACTCCTTTATATTGTGAAATTAAATATTATTGAACCCTTTTTAGAAATATTTACATGTTAAGGGGTTAAAGGGATTGAATAACCTATATACAAGGATGCATACAACTATTATATAGAAAACTAATTAATTTCAAAATTAGAAAATGAATATTTTAAATTAAAATATTAAGATGTGATAAATATATAAATTATCAAATTTAAAAAATGTTCTATTGATTTCAATGCCAAGGAGAAACAATACTTAGATATATTTATAATGCGCAAGTGGATCTAGGTTGTACATGATAAAAAGTGTGTAGGATCAGAACTATGAGATAGTCATCATATTCAATAAATGATGTTTTTGGAGCCTTAAACACTATCATCGACCTTAGGACAATACCATCAATGATAATATATTTTTTGTGATGCTAATGTTAAGTATGGAATATGTAATGGATTTTGATGTGATAAAATTTTATGTTTTAGGGTTTTTTGTTGCTTTTCTACTGATGTATTTAGATCTAAAACACAATATATATATATATATATATATATATATATATATATATATATATACATATACTTATGGATCAAACCTTAGCTATTCATCCTTCTTCACCCTTGGGGTGTGTTTATCAAAAATGGGTTAGTGGTATCATGGTTTTGAGATTACCTCAAATACACCTCTATCAATGAGCATTGACTACATAACCAATACTCCAAAAAGGGTCTTAGACATATGTAGTTCTTCTTATGTGTGGGAGTGTGTGTGAACAATGGTGTAATATGTTATATGTAGATGCATGAAATGATATAGATTGTAACTTGAAAAATAACAATCATGGGATCATATTTTAATGCTTCAGACCTTTTTTATGACTAATCCTATGATTGATAAATAATAAGGGATGAATATGGTAGAATAACTCAATTGTGTGATTGATTGAAAGAGCCTTGGTAGGTGTTTTCTTGGTATTATATAGATTAATAATGAGAAGAATTAGACTTGTATTTATACCACACATTTTGAAAATATCTTATGGTAGGGATAAATAAACAAATAACAATCATGGGATCATATTTTAATGCTTCAGACCTTTTTTATGACTAACAATCATGGGATCATATTTTAATGCTTCAGACCTTTTTTATGACTAACAATCATGGGATCATATTTTAATGCTTCAGACCTTTTTTATGACTAATCCTATGACTGATAAATAATAAGGGATGAATATGGTAGAATAACTCAATTGTGTGATTGATTGAAAGAGCCTTGGTAGGTGTTTTCTTGGTATTATATAGATTAATAATGAGAAGAATTAGACTTGTATTTATACCACACATTTTGAAAATATCTTATGGTAGGGATAAATAAACAAATAAGATAACCCATAGGTTTTAAATAATTTTCAATTTAGATGACTAGGTGGCTGAACACTAGATAAGGATTTAGACACTAGCATCAATGCTAGTATAACTCTATGGTTTGTATTATCTAGAAGGAATGAAAATAGTTATGGATCTATAATTGAAAGTGAAGGATATATATAAAGTTTTGATATTTTTTTTGGTGTACATGTTGTTTATCTCATCATAATGAAATGGGTTAGACTATAAGATAAGCATTCATGAATAGTGAAATGGTGAATGTAAGCCTTTCATCAATGGGAATGTCAAGAAGCTAAGGGTAGATCCATGATTGGTATTTATCAATCACAAAACCCAAGTGTGAATTTATAATTTAGTGAAGACAAGTCATGTAATCAACTCATCCTATAAATATAGTGAGTTTGGATGATTTAATCAACCCAAAATATAAATTTGGTGAGGTTAAATGATTTAATCAAATCAACCTATAAATATAACCAACTATCATAAACAAAAAAGGTTTGATAATGATACTTGTGTAAAATGGTGATTCCTGATGATAGTAATATGGAGATATAATTAATATTTTTTGTAATTTTTTGGTGCACTATCATGGTATATGCACCTCTAATGTGTCTCAAGTTGAAGTTTACATGCCACAAATATGAAAAATGTTGTTTTAAATCTATGAAAAATTAGTGCAATGCCTAGGAGTATGACCCAAATGTATATCTAAATCATGTAACTATATTAGAGATTATACAAGTGTTGAGTTTATGTCTTTATGACATGCCCCCATTTAAATCTCGATATACTATGAACCAAGTAAGTGTGGAGATCATGTATTTATAAAATTTAGAAACTATGTGAATGTTGAGGTCATAAATTTATGACATGCCCCACTGATATGTCCCCTTTTTTGAGGTGAGGGGAATATAATTTATTATTTATCTACCTCAAAAGGATAAGATAACTCTATAGTATGTGCATAAATCATGTATCATATAGGATTAATATGTCTAAGCATATATACTAATGAATCTCATAGCATGTGATTACATCAATCCTTAAGATGTATGATATATATCATGGCAATATATAGAAAATAACAATACAATCTTAACAAAAAATGAAGCACGTACACAAGAACACTCAATATAATGCAAAATAGTGGTCTAAAGGGAGATTATACAAGGGGCATGGTCAAATGCCACAAAATTAAAAGGAAATGACATATTCAAATGTCCAATCAACATATAATGAGATATTTATATGTCCCAAATAACATATAATGTCACAGGGGCTAACAAGAGAGGAACATATTCAAATGTTCCACAAGTAATACAATAATAAGTAAAAAATATACTCAAGGAAGTGAAAATGTGTTATAAAAAACATTATGTAACATAGCGTATCAAGTACACCATAAAATATGAGCATGGATATAGACATGTGTAAGCATTAAAATATGAGATCAAATATGATAATGTAGAAAAGATCATAAAGGATATGCAACATGTATAAATCATGATCAAATAATCAGATGACCTAATGTAAAATATGATGTGGGTAGAGGATAGTTCCAACATCTATATATGCATATGTCATGTGTCTATAATATGCCTGTATCACACTCAAATATGTGTGAAACATGTATGTGTATAGAAAGTAAATGATATCCTATCTACTAACATGAAGAAAATAACATAGGTGCCAAGGAGCTAATAAACATGGGTATGCTATATATATATATATATATATATATATATATATATATTGAATTACGTGAATTTTTTATATCTTCTTGAATATTTTATTTTTTTGGAGTTTTGGAATATTTATAAAGAAAGGGATTATTTTATTATCCTATATAATGGATGATCTTAAGGTGATCTATACCTAGAATATCTTGAATCATACTTATGATACTACCAAGGAGCATGTACATGTATCATATATAGATCTTAAGAGTTGGTAATACTTTGTGTATGCCTCATAGGACTATATGGTCATGAATTAGTAGTATAATAAGTAGTGGTCAATAGAACCCCTTGATAAGTGATATTTAGTTTCTTTGGAGTATTCATAACTAGAACATGTTTAGTTACTTTATGTAACTAGGTATGTTATGTATGAGTAGATGACGATTCCATGAAATCCAGTGTATATCTCTAGTGCAAAGGTGTCTCAAGTATAGGGCACCTATGTAAGGGGATTTATTGTTTCTTACCCTTTCATGGATGATTAAACTTAGTAGGTTTGATAAGTAGTTGTCTGGGACTAAAATTATCTTATTCTAGTGGATGTTCATATAAAATTCTAGAAACTAAGACTACCCTATTGGCATGAATGTATTTAATACACCCACATACTATGGAAGGTATTACATGAATTTTATATATCCAAGGTCATCCTAATAATATATCAAAGACTCTAGTGTATGATATAACTGAAAAGGTAGTAAACACATTGTTAGACCAACCTATAAAGGAAAGTAAATCTCACCAATAATGTTCTATAATGTCTTATTGAATGATCTATGCATTTTGGTCAAAGGGTATAAATCATCATGTGTATATCCCAAATGTGTAAGTATATCATGGTAAATATTTTTTTAATAGAACCATTATAAATCATAACATTATGTATAGGTTGATGATCAAGGTATGCTAAAAAATAATAATGAATGAATATCTAATTCATCATCTACAATTACATTGTCATCAAAGGAAATAAATGGTCTTAGATTTATAAGAGGTTTTATAGTGCATAAGTTCCAATAATCTCATCTAATGGGTTTCCATAATGTGGTGGAGGAGGATGTGGATGATATGCCATTTTCACTTCTGGGTCTTTCTTAGAATGATCTTGCAATGGATTGTTAAATATCTTCTAGTTTTGATGGTCACCAGGTAGTGAACCTAAATCATTTGGAAGATCATCAAAAGATATCTATTGGTTATCAATAAGGTCTTGGGTATTGTGTTTTAATTCTTGGGAATCTAGTATTATCATGGTAATTTGGTGAGTTACCATATAGTAAAATAGTACTTATAGTTATGTTATATTGTTAGTCAAATATATTACAAACTATATTTGTAATATATTATTGTTTACAATAGGTCTAAAAACTAAATGATTCTGTGAGATAGTCACGAGTTATTGACTCATTATTCATAGGTAATGGTTTGTCTATATATTAGTATTTATACCTATGAGTATGCAAATAATGTGATATAATATTATTTTGTTTGTTCTTTGGTTATGTTTGCCTCCATGAATACTTTTATTGATTGAAATTGTGTTTGGATCCTCAAAATTATAACAATGGTATAAAATTAGGGTTAGTATGGAGATTTGTAAGGAAAATGGGGTAGTGGTATTGTGATTTTCCCCTATGAATGAGAATATAATTTGTGGAGAACCCTATAATATAGACTAGTTTCTTTTTTTCATAAGTATTAAGATAGGTTCAAAGTTGTTATGATATTTGATATATGAGTGTACTTGATATTATTCTCATTTATACAAAGAACCTTTTTATTATTTAACACCAAAGTTCCATTGTTGTGTGTTTATGCAACATATTTTTGCATTTATGTTATTCTACATTACGACATTATCGTGCAATACTCTATGATGTGGATATGATATATTGTATGAGTTTGAGTAGTTTGACAGGATTAAATTAGAGGTCCTTCTAAATTTATGCATTCTATAAAATTTCACCTCTACCCATGGTTTAAAAATAATTGATGTGCTATTTATTTATGGTTACTTTATATCTTGTAGAGATTTTATCCTTTGGTGCACCCTCGTCTCTGACATCATTTATTTCCACAAATTATTTGATAGCTTTGCGTATACCACTCTTAATGTGACCTCACCTATAGACTTAGGCTCATAATTTTTCCAGGCCTAATCTTCACATGCCACCTTAAATTTAGTCTTGATTTCTGCATACTTACTAGATTCATCTTGATTCTCACACCCACCCCAAAATTTAATATAGTTGTGTTTAGTTTTAGGTTTAAGTTTTTCATTTGAGTCTATAGTTGCTTTAGTATTGTGTTGGTCATATGTATAAAGAGTTGTTTTTAGGTGGTCATAAAGTAATTATATATTAATTTTGTATGATTTGTGTTAATTTTCCTAAGTATCACATTTTTTAAGGTTATGTTACATTATACAAAGGAAAAGTCATGTTTTGTAAAAAGAAAATTATTAGTCTAGAAATTTTGATTAGTTTTAAAATGTCTTTCATCTATTTATGTCAATTAATCATCAAAATTCATAGGTAATTAGTCATTTTAATTTAAATTTTGAGTCATTAAAGTCTATCTTTATGTATGTCTATCAAGTTTTAAAAATATAAAAAAAATAAAAATTTGTCTTAGGGATGCATTTTTAGTGGAAACCAACATACAATAAGTTTGTCAAGATTATGGGGGATTTCTCCTCAAAATATTCATACAACTAAGCCTCATTATCACATTTTCTAAGTGAGTAGATTCCATAAAGAGGTAAGAGGAAACCAAATAAGGAGGATTTCTATGCTTCTCCCTAGTCACCAACAACAATGCTAATATGATTTGGTGGCATTTTTTTAGTTGTGTGGCGTGGATTTTAATTTTCTAGTGTGGTGTGATGGATTTATTTTTGAGTGGTGTGTTTTATGCCAAATTGACTAAATCCAAGGACAATTTTTCAGTGACAATGAATATTATCTATGGTGTTTTTATTTTGGTGGAAATAAACATAGACAAAGGCTATAAAATAAGATAATTAAGATTTAGTCCTCATACTATTTTCCTTTATAGTATTATGTTGTGTGAAAAATAAGAAAAGATGTAGTAAATTCCTACTCAATTGTGAGTATTCCATATGTAACCCCTATTATGGAAGCATTGTATAATGTTTTTCAAAATGTATTGTAACACTCATGGATTTTGTGCAATCCCATATAGAATGATAGTATGTGTAAGCCCATGGGGTGCACCATGGCTGTGGTCAAATCAATTGGTGACATGTTGCAGTGTAAGAATGAGATATGCTTTACCATGTAAAAACTGAGGTGGGGGGGGATGTTGGGAATTTAGTATTCTCATGGTAAATTGGTGAGTTATTGTATAGTAAAATAGTACTTATGGTTATGTTATATTGTTAGTCTAATATATTAAAAAATATATTTGCAATATATTATTATTTGTAATGGGTCTAAAAACCACATGCTTCTAGGAGAGAATCATGGGGTGTTGACTCCCTATTCATAGGTATTGGTTTGCCTATATATTTGTGTATATACTTATGGGTATGAAAGTAGTGTGATATGATATTATTATGTGTGTTCTCTGGTTAAGTTCACCTCAATGAATACTTTCATTGATTGAACTTGTATTTGGCTCCTCCAAATTATAACATTGATATATAACATCTATTTTTAAAATGCCTAGGGCTTTGGTGACAGTTAAAATATACCATCATATCCTTTTAGTATAGGTCAACTCATATCAACCTATATAAGATGAGGGAGAGATATGAGATGACACTCCACAAGATTATTAACTAGTGAGTCTAGAGACTTGGGTAATTATGTAGATTGTCTCTTAGGTGCATTCTATAAGATGAGGTGATTATGTTATTGTGACACTACATTAACCATTATGGTTATTTATTTTTTAGATTCTGTAGGTTGTACCTTGTATCTTGGTTTGATATGAAACTTTGTATAATATGTAGTTGGTGTGTTTGCTACATATTTAATCTTGTTCAATAGAATATGTTCCATTTCTCAACCTTGGAAAATATGGCATTAGCCATCAAAATATTTGAACTTATTGAAAATAATAGAATCATATAATGGGGAAAGCAAACTTTTATTAAAGATATCTTAAAGCTCTTTATTTACCATTGGATTTGTAATTTTGTCTAACATTGTTTTATACCTAAAGACATATTCATTGATAGGTTCATTAGTTCCTCGTTTGATTTTAGCAATTTAAGCATATGACAAAATTTCAGTCATATTTATGTAGAAAAGTGCTAAAAATTGATCCACTATAGGTTTGAATGATTTCACTAATTAGATTGGTAATTCATAAAAACATATTAAAACATAGTACTTGAGGATATTTGGAAATAGTTTAGTCAAAATTTTATCATTTGAATCATAATAAAGGCATGTTGCATAGAAAGATTAAATATGTTATTTGAGAACACCCTTGCCATCATAAAATGTGAACTTGGGTATAATAGAATTAGTTGGCAAAGGGTGAAAATATATCTCGAGTGATATAGGATTATGTAATACATATTTTGAATCAACAATATAAGTTTATTTAAAATCATTTACTTCAATGTTGGTAACCTTAGTTTCTAAGGTTTTTTACAACTTGGAGAAGAGTTTGCACTATAGACCCATAGGGATTAAGATTTGAGATTTGAAAATCCACCAAGGGGATGGAAACACCACTTGTATTGATGTAAGATTGAAGTTTGTAATTCATTTGGAGTATTAATTATTTCCATGGAGGATATAAAAATTGGCCCATTTAAGTGTTCACCATCATTAGATGTGGATGAACTAGCTTTAACATGGTTATTTATTTCTTCTTAGGTAACATGTATGAATTCATTAATAATTTTTTTATTTATATTTAAATGGTTTACTGGGGATTTTTTATCTTTCATTTATAAATGATTTTTTAAAATTTTCCATATTTGATAAATACAAATACAATTTCTAAAGGAAATTGAAGAACATATATCTATAGCTTACTTAAATTTGAAACTCTAGTAAATTGAAAACCCTAAAACAAGTTAGGAGCTGCATCAAAAGAAATAGTGATCAAGTTCACCAAAGGTTTAAACATTTTTAGATAATAAGTATGTTAATGGTTAAAGGTATGAAATAAACTATATATACGGATTCATAAAACTATTAAATAACAATCCAATTAATTACAAACTTAGATAAATGACTAGTCTAAATTAAAATACTGAGATGTGTTAAATATAGAAAGTATTGAATTTGAAATATATTATATTGATTGAAATGCCAATAAAAATGATACTTATCTAGATTTATAATGTGAAGGAAAATTTGGGTTGTACATAATCATAAGTGTGCATAGTCAAGATTTTGATAAAGTTATCAGATTCTAGAAATGATGTTTCTAGAGATCCGTACACTATTGTTGACCTTAGGACACTATTATCAATGATACTATCCATTTTGTGATGCTACTATTTAGTAAATAATTTGAGATGGATTTTGAGGTGACCAACTGCATTGTTTTAGGTTCTTTTATCACCTTTCTACTAATATATTCATATTTGAAACACATTTTGTATATATTTACTGATGGATCAAACCCTAGATCTTCATCATTATTCACCCTTGGGGTGTGTTTGCAAAAAATGGGTTAGTGGGATCATAGTTTTGAGTTGGCCTCAAATACCCATATGTTAATGAGAACTACCTACATATTCAATAATCCAAGGACGGCCTTAGACTTATGTAGTTCTCCATAATGTGTGTGTGTGTGTGTGTGTAAATAATGGCATAATATGATATATGTATATACATGCAATTATCTATCTTGTAACTTGAAAAATACCACTCATGGGCTACTCTGAATGCTTCAAACCTTTTGTATGACTGATAAATAAATAAGAATTTGAATAAGGTAGGATAACTTAGTCATGTTATTTATTGAATGAGACTTGGTAGGTGAATGCTTGGTATTTTAT
The DNA here is from genome assembly GCA_037957365.1 of Torreya grandis. Taxonomy (NCBI): domain Eukaryota; kingdom Viridiplantae; phylum Streptophyta; class Pinopsida; order Cupressales; family Taxaceae; genus Torreya; species Torreya grandis. The sequence continues at coordinate 1,075,229 of JARHVA010004404.1, forward strand.
ATATGAATAATGAGAAGGATTATACTTGTATTTATACCACACCTTTAAAAAAAATTTCATAGTAGGGTTCAATGATACAAATAAGATGACCCATAGGTTTTGAATCATTTGAAATTTGGATGAATTTAGGTGATTAGACACCATATAATGATATGGACACTAGCATCAATGATAATTTCCCTCTTTAGTTGGCAATGTCCAAAAGGATAGAAAATAGGTATGGATCTATAATTAATAGTGAAGGATATATATCAAATTATGAGCTTTATGTACTATACTAGTTATTTAGGTCATCATAACGATATGGTTCTGACTATAATATAAGTGTTTAGGCATATTAAAATAGTGAATTTAAGCCTTTTAGTTTAACCATTTAGGGTTTAAAGGGATGATTAGTCTAAATTAGTGAAATACTATGAAATAACATACCATTTATTTGCTACAAAATTTTACTATTTTTTACTTTATAAAAATAGAAAAAAATATGTGCAAATAAAGACTTATCTAAAAAAAATCTATCATAGAAGATCTGAATGCTAAAAATTGGGATACAAATAGGTCTGAGTGTCATCAACATGATCCTTGCATTAGATAATCCTTTGGATAGTAGTGCCATGTGGCTCTAGTGTCTTGAAAATGGCACTAATGTTCTCTATACATGAATGTTTTTAAATTTTTAGAGTACCTATGCCTGTGTCTTTCAGTTTTGTTCCTATGCATACAAAGTCTAAAACTCTAAATTGTGCCTTTAATAGTTGATTTGTGATGCAAACCCTAATCCTCCTTACAATTAAGGCATGAGATAACAATGTGTGTTCATTACTAGGATAGGATGGACATCCTCAACACCCCACTTTGAAGAGATTTGTCAACATACTGATACTCAGAGGAGGGATCAAGCCTGATGTAGTTCTCCCCATGTAAGTGCTACTGTGAGTAAAAATGATATTAGAATTATAGTGGTCTTGAATTACCCAAGTGTGATTAAGATTTTAAATCTTGAAAATTTGGGCTTAGGGTAGCTATAGATGGTAGTATACAAAAGTAAGGAAGAATAGGGATTAATAACCTTGATTTTGCTCAACTTATTTCTTGTTTGAATAGGTTTTTTGCATCTATTTTCCATTTAGTGGATAGGGGTCTAAAATTCATGTATTTATAGTGTTTTATAGCTTATGTGTATAATAAAATATGCTTAAGCCAAACTTAGGAGGGTTTAATGTTTGAAAATATATCTATTCGAGAGATTTACGGTAAGGGACACTAGTGTCATGTGATTGTAATGTCTTTAATGTGGTGCTAATATCCAATTGGTAGGCTGCTAGGCATGAAGGTCCAAGATCTTGGAATGAAGGTTTGAGAATATGTTTTAGTTGACTAGGGATGATTGTGGTCTATAAAAAGGTTGGAAAAGTGTGATAAAAGGCTCTAGGATAGGTCTGGGGATAAACTAGGAATAGGGTGTCTCAATTAGCACTCTTAAAACTTAAATACAAATTTTTGGTGATTAAATTTGCCCCCCCTATAATAGAAATGCAAAAAAGTGAAATAACTAGTATAGAGGAAAAAATAAGCTTACCTAGACTTATCGAGGAAGTGAAGCCTACATATCTGAGTATGAGTATGTGAAGTTGGGTATGTGTATGTGAAGCATGATTCAAAGAATGAAATATAATGAAACGTGCATAAATAAATCCTTATTTAAGATATATCAAAATAAAAAGACTATGTTGAATAAATAAGTAATTGAGTAAAGATGAGTAAAGATATGGGAAAGAGGAAAGGAACTAATATACCTCATTGGGTACATGAACCAAAGCATGTACCTAATGATAAATTGTGTGTGTGTGTGTGTATGTACATAATGTTCAAATCATAGAATAGTTTGGATTGAGTTGATAGCTTGATCAATCCTCATATGTGGGTGGCTCAAGAACTTAATCTAGTTTTGAATTCATCATTACCTACCCCTACTTGGCATATTATGAAATGTGAATAACTTAGATTAGACAATAAATATGTTTAACCCTCTCATGTGGGTGGATCAAGAACTCAAGTAGGCTATGATTCCATTATTTACCACCTATGTATAGTATATGAATCTAAAACTAAATTTCTCAAGGTTTTAGAAATATATAATTGGGTATATCTAACTATGCATGTTGGATCCGTGACCACTTGAGTACATTAGGTAGTTCGAGACCACTCAAGAATGCCAACCACTATAGATGGAGTAAGTCATGAAATTGGTGACAAACTAGAATATGATGTCAAGTGTATACAACATATAGAATGACATGGATTTTTCCATTCCATTTGATCAAACTATGTGTAATTGACCATATGGAAACTATGTGTTGTACACATGCCCCAATCTAATATCTAAATATATTGAGTCTGAAATGAGTTGTAATGAGTGTATCTAAATATATGAACTGAATATGATAATGATCATGTTACACATGATGACCCTAATCTAATAAAATTATATGAATTTGAGTTGAATTAGTGTGAATAAGCATAAATATCAAACATATAACTATGTCTATGCAAACCTATATTATACCCAATGTAATATTTTGGATAATCTGAACTACCCTAAAATTGGGGCTACTAGATAATAGTTTCATGTCTTGGATTCTAGTGCCATGTGATACTAGTGTCCCAATCTAGGTGCTAATGTTTTTCTGGTCTAAAATTTGAGTCACTAAACTAATTTTTGATTCCCTATTTTTTCCTATGTCTGGTTTCCTAAAACTGAGCCTATGTGATGAAAATGTTTTTTGAATATAATGTATGAGCCTAAAAATCTATGACAAAACCCTATTAATTCCCCTATTTTAGGGAAGTTATTGACATTTGGAATAACTATCCTCAAAATAAATATTTCTTCAAAATGTTTTAGTCAGAGGATATATGCTAACTATGTGATAATCCAATATAATGTACAAACATAAGATCAAAATGTAAAGTAATCTAAGCATAAGTATGCAATGTAAGATGTTTATCATGTCTAACATTACACAAGGGTTTCAATATAGATGTAATCAATGTGTATAATAACAAACTTAAGTAGACACCTAGGGGGATGGGGCATGATATCCATCACAACACCCAAGTAGGAAGGGTAGATGCATGAGGTCCCTGATGGCATCAAAAATTGGTGTGTGTAACAAGAAAAGACAAGTGTCATGACCATGAAACATATAAGAAATCATAGATACAAAACACATGAGGTTCAAAAAAATAATCCAAGGGGACAAAATACAAGGGACATGGGCACATGTCACTAAATATGAGAAAGAAGACATACAAGGACATGTTCAAATGTCCACCTACGCAAGCAATAAATAAGTTATCTTAGAGCCACATATAAGGACATGTTAAAATGTATGCATAAATAATTAGGAAATCAAACAAAAGGGACATGGTCACATGTCTAAGGCATACATGAATAGAATTGCCATATAGCTAAAGAGAAATGACATATATAAATACACTTGAATAGAATAAATATAGAGAATACAATCAAGTCTAAACTAGGAAATCTAGAAATGAAAGCATGCATGAATGTAGTAAAAATATATATAAGAGCTAGGAGATATATATGCTGACTCTAACTTAGTGATAATTGGTAAAAAATCTAAGTATGAGTAGCAATGATCAATATCAAGTTATATCAATGCTAAAACTAGAATGTATAGAATGTAAGGATAGAACCTGGTAATAAAAACTATGTATGAGATGCCCCTAAGTGGGTGGATATACCAAATCATATATGTGGATCAATGTATTTTCCCCTAATGGGAAGATGATAGCAAGTCTAAATTAATGTGGTGGACCTAAGTCCTATAAGTAATCTATAACACTCATCAAGAACAAGTGAAGCATGTATGCATAATAAATTTGACTATACTAATATAGCTTGCATATGTAGTGTCTGGAAAAAAATAAGAAATTTAAACATAAAAATGCATATAATCTATAAATTTTATGTTTTCTTAATAATAATTTAATGTTTTTGTGTTTTTGACATGTTATATTTTTTTTTGTATTTTTTGGATATAAGCTATGTACAAGCAAATGAAAATAAACTATGTACAAGGAGCAAAAGAGAAGAAATTATGTACAAGGGGAGAGAAACCATACTAACCAATGAGTCACATGGTAGACTCACTATTACTGTGACCTATTTCAAAAATAATAATGGTAATCTCTCATGCATTGTGAATGCTATGTTGTAGTTGAATGATATTACATTAGGAATCTAAGTATTGTTCATTGTCATAATCATAATAACTTGGAATTCTAGAGAGAATTACCTCATACTATGGAGTTGACATTTTAAAATTGTTTTTTGGCATATTGATTGTGATTTTTACCTTTGAAACTATGCTTATTTTAGGCATATGGTGTTGTGGAGGCTCTTTTCTATAAAACCTATTTTGAGATTGTTTCTTTGTGTAGCATGGTTTTGAATTTACAACTTAGGATCTTGTTCTTTTTTTAAAATGTCCTATTTATTTGGATGTTTTGCCTTGATAAACTATATATATGAATGATTTGCCTTAGGATTTTCAATAAAAACTAAACCTTGTTGACCAATATTATCAATGACTAGAATATGAGTAGTGATACTTTGGGCTTGGTTGCCCAAACCTTGACCATGATAATCAAACTATTGTAGATGTTTGTGACCAAAATAGTATTGCTTTGAAAGTTGAGCCTCATTTTAGAGAGGTATATTTGGATCTTTTTCTTGCTTTACCTATGCTTCTTGTACTATTTCTTGATCTAATTATGCTTTGTGAACCTTTTGTTTTTTTGAGTTATACTTTGGTAACCATTTTTGTATTGTTTATGAATTTGAACCTTTTTGAGTTGGTAGATGTGACATTGTATGTTGTTTGGATGGAGTGTCATTGTGTGAGTCATTTGTATCCATTATTTTTTGTATTTTCCTTTGCAATGTTAAACATGAATGGGTGTGGTGCCCATGCATTCTATGATATGCAAAATAATATCTAGATCTTCTTACTAGGTGTATAAGGGGTAGATTTATCATCTTAGTTTTAATCATTTTCCCTAGTACCTCACTTGAATTCTTACTTGACCTTTGAATTATTTTTGAATCACTAATTGTAGATGTAATTTTTTGTCATTTATGATTTAGATATGTAACATTATATGCCATAAATTGACCAGGTGAGATGAATATACATGATTTACACTATTGTGCCCTAGAGGTCTTTGTCTTCTAAATTGATTTTTCAATGTTTTAATATTTTCATGTAATAGTTACTTATAATTTTTTAAACCTACAATTATCTTTCTCATACTAATAATTTTATCACATGGAGTCTCACAAGTGAAAAACCTAACTATTTATGATTGAACATGTAGGAACACACCATGTAGGGAAGAGGTGTGAATAAACTGAGTATGGGGAATAGTGACATTGGTATAGGTTGCTTCATATTATGGAGGAATGATAACATAGACTTACTTATATGGAAATTAACTATCACCCTCATGGAGATGAGGAGGAGAAGGAGATTCTTTCCTATGCATAAGATATGACATTGAAACTTGAAACATAGTTGTTAGCTTATGTGATAAATCCTCTATGTGTGTATGGGTTTTCTTGTTAATGAAATTACACATAGGATAATGATAAAATGATATAAAATATGACATCTATTCCAATTGTTATAAAACATCATCCATAAATGTGTTTTTGTATTTTATGAGTTCATTTAGAATTAAAGGGAACATGCATGCAAATGAAAGTATTAAACTTTGCAACAAAAAAGTGATTAATTTATTTTATCATTATGATCATTATTATATGAAATATAAATAAAAAAATATATGGATCTAAAATCTAAATTATGGAAATGTAAACCCTAGGGTTATCTAGGGTTAGGGTTTGTGTAAAAATTTTAATTACATTAAATAAATGAAGCCTTAATGCAGGATTGATTGAATAAGCTAAGTTATGTCAAAAATAAAAAAATAAAAGTTTGTAACCATAATTTAGTGCATAAAAAATTAGAGAATTTAAAATAAGGTTTTGAGAAATATTCAAAGTAAGTCAGGTTCACTAAATGTTTTAACATTTTAGGGTTTAACTATGTAAATCCTAAATTTGATTAAAGGGTTGAGTAGTCTAAATTAGTGAAATAATATGTAATAAATAACCACTAATTTTTATATAATTTGACATGCTTTGAATTTATAAAAATGTTAATAAATATGTGAAAATAAAGACTTATCTAGAAAACACTCATTGTGGAAGATCTGAGTGTTGAAAACTAGGATATGAATAGGTTTGAGTGTCATCAACATGATCCCTATGTCAGATCTTCCCTGGATAATAGCTCTAAACTTGGACATTAACACTATGTGGCTCTAGTGTCTTGAAAATGGCACTAGTGTCCTCTATGTAAGACTATTCCTAAATTTTGGGTGTACTTACACTTATGTACATGGGTTATATTCCTACATACACAAAGTTTAAAACTTTGTATTGTGATTTTAATAATAGATTTATGATACAAACCCTAATCCTCATTACAAGTAAGGCATGAGATAAAAATGTGTGTTCATTAATAGGATACATTAAACATCCACAACACCCCATTGTGAAGAGAGTTTCCTACATAAAAATACTTTAAGGAGGGATCAAGACCAATGTAGTTCTCCCCACCTAAGTTCTAGTGATGCTAGAATGATAGTAGTCTTGAATTCCTTGAGTGTGCTTGAGATTGGAAATCTTGAAAATCTAGGCTTAGGGCAGCTATAAATGGTAGTATGTAGAAGTAGGGCTAAATAGGGATTAATAACCTTGATTTTGCTCAATTTTTTTCTTATTTAAATAGGTCTTTGAATATATTTTATATCTAGTGCATAGAGGTCTAAAATTCATGTATTTATAGTGTTTTGTAGCTTGTACATATAATACATGTGTTTAGGCCAACCTTAAGATGATTTAACATTTGAAAATATATCCATTTAGGAGAGTTAGGATAAGGGACACTAGCACCATGTGGCTCTAGTGTCCTTAATGTTGTGTTAATATCTAATTGGCAATCTGTTGGGCATAAAGGGCTAGGATCTAGGAATGAAGGTTTGAGACTATGTTTTAGTTGACTAGGGATGATTGTGGTCCACATAAAGAATACAAAAGTGTGATAAAATAAACTAGGATAGGTCTAGGGATAATATAGGAATAAGGTGTCTCAAGTACCACTCTTAGCACTCAAATATCACTTTTAGGTGATTAGACATTTTGACAGTTGGAATGTCCAAAACCATAGGGTATAAAAATGATTGGTATTTTTCAAATGTACATGACTAAGATTCTATAAATATTATGTTTTAGTATCTACAACTATGATAAATATTTCCACCACTCTAATTTTATTATCCCTAATTTATCTTTCTAATACCATACATTTATCTCTTTTTATTCATTCTCCTTATATATTCTTCACATGCCTTTTAATTATTGAGTGTTACTTACATATTTCTCCTCATTTAAAAATCACGTGACTTTAGCAATAAGTGTAGGATTCATATTAATTACCCCAGTTCTGATATGTAATATTCCTTCTTGGGATCACAATAGTAAAAATATCACCACATTATAAGATTCAAAGCATGGGTAGTTATACTTATTTAGGAAATTATTTATTGCTAGCCATTCCCCTACTATTTATCTATCATTATTTTTAAAAATGACGTTTTCCAAAAATAAACTCTTGTATTTTCCCTAGTTATGGTTATATTATTCGATCCTATAAGATTCAATAATTGTCTTTAAATCCTTTTCTATGGTAAACCCTTAAATATAATGCATTAACATGATTTTTGACCTTATTTCAATCTCTGAGACTATTATTTGCTTTCATGTAACTCATATCTCTCCTTCTCTTCTAATGATCCTTCTTCTTGGCTTGCTCTTCTCTTATATATGGTCATCCTCTTCTAATCTCTTTTTAGTCTCTCAAATATAATCCTTTAGGATAAATATACTTGAATCCACCTTTAATTTGATTTCATATCTTTTATCTTTCCTTGTGTTCATCCCTATACCATCTCCCTTGGTTGAGTTCTTACTCCTTCTTGTCATCAACATCACTTCACAAGTTTTATTTTGATGCTTTATTCACCATACTAAGATATTTATAGCTATTCCCTAGTTCATAACCCATAACATCGTTATCTCTCAATCCATCTTAGTGCCCTTATTTTCCCAACTTTCTTACTGAGTTTATTCCTCACTACTTAAATTGATTTCAAGAAGTTTTTTAAAAGCTTTTTTTGAACTTCCTTGCTCCCTTTTTAAACATTTTTTAATACTTTTACTCATACCAATTTTCATCCACTTGTAACTTATCCATTCTTTCTCCTTTAATGATAACATGACATCATGTATTTACATATGCAAGGATTTAATTTCTTTATCCATTAGCATGTTTCACGTCATTTTTACTATGCACCATGTGAACCTAATTTATTTACTTCCAAACTCCAAATTATGCTTTGTCCTCATGCACATATTTCACTTCACTTCACATTAATTTTAGCTTTGTCAAATATTATTTTTTTACTATTTATTTTCTCTTCTCTACTATGTGACCTATTCAATCTTTTGTACATGCACTTATTCTTTGAGGTCTCTCTTCCATACACAATGGGTATTCCAGAGAATTTTCCTAGATACTAAGTGTTACCTTAAAACATATATATTTGGCATGAAAACCCATTAGGATGCTATTATAGTTGCCTGATTATATTTAAAAACTCATTAAAAAAACCCTTGTGTGCCTCATTTCCATACATAAATTAATTTCACAACATTTTAATAGATTATTATTTAGATTACATGGTTTTTTGATTTTAAACATGATTAAAATTTGAAGTAATAACTCATTTATTTTTCATAGAGTAAAATTACAAAAAATAAATTATAAAATTAAAACTACCCTAATAAATAAATAAATATATTTGGGTGCTAATTTATAGCTAACAACTTATTTTGGATCTCCTTTTTTATAGTTCAAAAACTTCATAGTTTAGTTGTATCCACCTTTATGGGTAAATAATGATGAATACATAAAAATGTAGTATCTCAAAAACATGTAATTGTAAAGGAATTTATTGAGCAGCAAAAAAAAAAAAAAAAAAATTAAAAAAATTATTTTTTGTTTTTCATTAAATCAATAAATAATATTCCTAAATAAACATTTACTTTAATTTGGTGTCAACATGCAAAATAAAAAATATAACAATGAAAAAAATATATCTAGAGTTAACCAAACTTTCTAGTTTTATTAGTTATTTTTAGAAACTTTTGAATACAAGCTTGAATGGGCCTAATAATTGTACCTTATTTTTTAAATGTATGAATAAATATTGAGATTGATTTTAAACTCAATTTCATGGTAATATAAAATAATATTAAATATGAAAAATTCAAAAAATAATGAAAATAAAATTAAAAAGCAATTTTCAACCCTTAGATGATTGATTTTAGCCCCAAAAATTTGTCAAAATGGTTGCTATGTGGTTATCATTGCATACATATATTTGAGCTAATAATTTAAAAAGAGAGGCTCAAATAGGTTCTTAGATCATAAATTATGGCCTTTGGAAGATAACTTCTCACATCACTCTCCTTTGATTGAAAACAACTCAAATCCTATGAGTTTTTCCAATTAAACTTATATGATTTGTATTTGTCAAGATTATTCAATTACCATTTAAAATTATAATTGTTTTATTCCTAATTTAGTCCTTACTACTATACCAAATACTTCTTGTAACTTACTTAACTAATGTTCATGGTCTACTTGTCCAAAACTTTTGATATATTTTTTTCTTATTTATGATGCCTAATGCTTCCAATCCACTTATTCTTATTCATACCATTAATTATCCTCTCCATTAAATGAATATAAATTATAATTTTTTTTTTATTAGATAGGGTAAATAAATATAGTTTGACAAGGATCCAACAACCATAGAGTTTGAATAAAAAGAAATAGACACAAAGTCAAGAAACAAAGCCCCATTGGGTAGCAAAACACAATTTAGAGGGACTTTATCCAAGTATAAGAGAAAATATAGAAATAATACAAAGTTCAAGATGAACAACCAAGAAAATAAATTAACTGAACAAATTATGAAATGTCCTCAGAGCTTGCCCAATTCTTTGGGGTGGTTTATTTCATCGCCTCAATCTTATCTTTCAGTAGGTTAAACACCACTTTGCCCCATGCATATTTGATTAGACCTTCCATAAAACATTTAATAGTATTTTTCAGTGGTGTTTTATGAGCCCTTTTATCTTTGAGATGTGGCTAAGTGTCTTCAACTATATATTGGTTGGTCTCAGAACTGACAAATTTTGACTTAATGATGTTTTCATTTTATTTTACATTGCCAAATTCTAGTTTGAGCTTGTCATTATTAGCCTTTAGGTCATTCCACTCCTTAATAAGACCCATCATGGACCTTACCATATCCATCAACCTTTCCTAAAATGCATGGAGATTCCTTTTACATTCATGTCTAGAGTGATCTAGTTCATAGACCTCCTTGCCCTTGCAACCATCCTCCTTACCCTAGGAAATGGTGATGAGTTTATGTTTTTTAGCCCCTCAACCTAGGGTGATAACTCTCATACATATATCCAATTTGGAACCTACGGGGTATTTGAGGCTTGGGGTGTTGGAAGAAGGGAAGATGGGTTTAGTTTTTACAAGGGAAGGGGTCTTTTCCTCAATGTCCTCATTAGATTAGTCAGCCATATGGGTGATTTGGATAGGTTTATCCCTCAAGGTTTTTCCATGTTGAACCGATAGAAATATCAAGCCTTGATGGATTTTGTCATTATCCTGAATAATATGGTATGTAAGGGAAGTGCTTTCTAATGATTTTAATAAATAGAATGAAAGACTAATTTATAACCTTGGAAGTGATTTAACAATATAAAATGGTGGGAAAAGATCAAAGTAAAATTACCCTCTAGTGTCAGGTACTTCATAAATTTTAGGTAAATCTCTAGCCATTGACAAGGTAGATATTGTTGTGAAAAACCTTTCTTTTTAGTCTTCAAGGCAACACTAGTGCATAAGAACTTCTGTATTAATTCCAATTTTCTAATTTTTTTCTTTAAATACTTTAACCCCCTCACAAGTAATTATGGTTACCTCACCAATGCTTTATTCTGTGACAACAATTTTTATGCCCCTCATTCTTATGGTATGTTTGTTCTAGGCCAACATAAAATACTTCAATAGCTCTACATAAAGCCCTATGAGTCTTTACATGAATTCGACTAAGCCTCCTTTTTAGAGCTTCTTACAAACCTATGCATTGCCCTAGGCCTCCACATAAGACAATGGTTCTAAATTGTCTCTATCACCATCTATTATCACCAATTTCTTGTCCATCTAATTTTAGAATACATTTATATTCTTCTTTATTTTCATAGGAGGATTTTGAAAATGAGATACAATGATAGGTCTGCCCATCATTTTTATTATACTTAGCATTGTAAAATCATTAAACATAATGGGATTAAGACTCTGCACACCCAATGATGATAATCCCACATGTAACTAGAGCCCAAATCAGTTAAAAACTTTGAATACTATAGAAATATCAAAATTTATAGAAAACTTACTTCATAATCATTAACATTTATTTTCTTCACAACTTTACATAGACTAATCTTCTTGAACTTCAACTTATTTTATGCTACTTAGGGAAATGTTCTATTTATCATATACACCATCACTAATTCTCATTACTTAAATACTTTTGGCTTTCTTGTTACTTTATTTATTACATTATACTTTTTTTTACTTTCCTATAGCTTTCTCCTTCATCTTAAAATTGTTTTATGTTATTTAAAAATGCATTTATAGCAACACTAACTCATTATACAATTGGTAATTGCACAAATTATTAAAAAACTTTGGGATTTATACCATAAAAAATTAGAATGGTGATTTTCATGTTGAAATTTTCACTTAACTTTTATATACAAACTTAGCTTCTGGTAATGCCACACCCCTTTGTTCAAGATTCTCTCCAATAATACATCTCAAAAAAATTCCCAAGATCCTATTTACTCCCTATATTTTTCCATTTTTTTGATGGTGGTATGCACTATTAAATTGTATTTTATCTCCTAATTTATTTCATAGATTCCTCTAAAAATGAATTAGAAATATTGTATCCATGTTTGAAGTAATGGTTTTTGGAACACCATGCAATCTTAAGTTTTTTGAAAAACATGTCTACTACTCTAGTGGCATCATTTGTTTTCTTGAATGAAATAAAATGAACCATATTAAATAACCTATCTAAACCAAACAAAAAGAATCAATACCTCTCTATGTGTTTGTTAGACACAATACAAAATCCATGCTCAAATATGTTCACAATCACTTTGACATTGATAATGGCATGCACAACCTTATGTTTTGTAGATGACATTTTACCACTTTATATGTGACATATACCTTGCGACATATCTCTTCATATTAGACTAAAAATACTTATCCTACACCAGATATATTGTCTTATTTTAACCAAATTTCCACCTAAATTACTATTATCCATTTATATTCTAATATTATCTCTCATAGACCTAGTTGAAATAAATAATTGCTTTTCATTAAAGAGATAACGATCCTGCATGAGATTATCATCAAGAAGAGTACTTGTCTCAATTGGTAATGTATTTTTGCATTGTTAAAAAATACTTTAAAATTTTGAATCATAATCATATAATTCAAGAATATCCTCAAATCTATTTTTTCACTCACCATAGTAGTTAACAATGCCACATGCCTACTCCAAACATCAACTTCCTAATTCTTTTTCCCTGATTTATGCTTCAAAATAAAATTATATCCTTGTAAGAAAGAAACCCACTTTTCATTTCTACTATTTAATTTATGTTGTGTTCACATACCTCAAGTAACCATGGTGTGTAAGTAAAATAAACTCCATAGGCACCAAGTAAGTCCTCCAATATTTCGATTCATAGACACTGACATAAAATTCAACATCATATGTAAAATATTTATTTAGTACCTCATTTAAATATCATTATAATATGATTTTGGAATTATTTTTTAGATAAATGTTGCACCAAAACCCACATGTGAAACATACAATCCACATCAAATACCTTTCTAAAATATGTTAATGTTAAAATAGGGGCCTTTATCACCTTCTTCTTTAACAATTGGAAACTTAATGTTGCTTCTCATGTCCATGAAAATTATTTTCCTGTCATGCAATTTTTTATTTTTTTAACAATATAAATAAAATTATTAATGATATTTTTGAAAAAAAAATATAAACCATGAAAAATTATTACCTATGATATGATTCTTGGATTAGGCCACTCAACAAGTGCCTTTATATTTTATTTTTCCATTCCTACAACATCTTCTAGATTGACATATCCCAAAACTACTTAACTCTTTTGCATAAACTTGAACTTATTCAAACTTTCATATAGCTTTTTATTAATTAAAAATTCTAGTACCAATTCTCAAATACCTTTAATTATATTATTTACTCTTAATATAAAAATATCATCAAATTATACTAATACAAAACTTACCAATATAATCACATAACACTATAATCATCATGCTCATAAATATAATGCTTACATTGGATAATCCAAATGGAACCACAAACCAATCATAAAAAAAATCCCTAGTTTTGAATGATTTGTTCCATTCATCTCCTTCTCATATCCAAATATTATATTATTTGCTTTATAGATTAATCTTTGTAAAGTATCTAGATCTTGAAAGTACATTCATCTTGTCCTATAGGCAAGGTATATACCACATTTATTTTATGGTGATCTTATTTATTTCAATGTTATATACACACATATTTGATGTTTCATTCTTATTTGGATTAAAAAACACAAGTGTTATACAAGGAATCATGCTCTCCTTTATTACAACCTTTTTCACTAGTTAAGCCACTTGCCTATTCAACTCTACATGTTATGTTAGTCTCATCATGTAAGCTAATTTATTGAGTAGAGATGATCCTAAAATTAAATAAATATAATTTTGAATATATATCTTTGGTAGTAAATAATATATAAACTCATTAGGTATAACATAGGCATATTCCTCGAACACTTTTGCTACCTTTGTTGGTAGTTTCACAACCTCTACTTATTCTTTATTTATAAAATTCAAGACAATAGAATCATGTCATCTTCATTTCCTTGATAAATCATGTTTTAGACAACATCCTTTAAACTCAGCTTCTTCCTTAAGAGGTAATAAAATTACCTTTAAACCATCATTTTAAAAATTATATGTATTATTCTCTCCATCATGGATTACATTCCTATCATATTTACATGGTATTACCAATAACATATGACATGCATTTATTTAAATTACATCACAACATATTTCATCCCTATAAGTATTTTATATGAAAAAATTGATTAAACACCTATTATCAACAATAACTTCATTTTGTAGACACTAAAATTTAATATTTAAGTGCATCACAATGTTTAATCTTGACATCCTTATCTTACTTGGTCTATTCAACATTTCATTAATTCATAATCTCTATGAGAGATTTCATTGTTCCATTTAATAACTTGTAATTATTAAAAACACCATTTAGGTATCCATATTCTACTCACTAATCCTATCAGTCAAATCCCAATAGTCTTTGTCATTCTGGGAGAAGATTGTATTAGGTTAGTTAATGGTAACTTTTCAAATTACTATAATCTCTACTACAATCTCATCCCCCAAATTCTAATGGTAACTTTTCAAATTCAATAAATTTCACCCTCTCACACTTTTATCAAGGTTAGTTAATGAAAATATTCCATATATTCATCTATATAATCACATATAAGTATTCAATACACATCTATAAATCACAGGGTAATTCTACTATAGATTGAGCAAAATAGCATTAATATTTTAAATTTAAATTATCATTTACTATAATATTCATAGGATGATTTTTAATCTATTTTATTATAGGTCAAGGGCATTCATTGTCAAGCATCAAAGTTAATTTTATAGTTGCATTCATATAGAAAATATCAAGATTCACATACTCACTTTAAGAGGGATAATTACATCAACCTAAGGCCCCTTTAGGATATGTGGGGAGAACTTAGATTACAAGGGTTTTTTTGAGGATAGATTAGTTATTCCCTTTATCTGATTCCCTCATTTCTATTTGATCTCATATTTGGTTTATGTACAATAACTAAGGCTTTTTTGTTTATAGGTCTTCTACACATCAAATTTTTTCCTGCAATCAATTAATCAACCATATTTGATATCCATAAGAATTCAAATATAAAATTCATTCAATCAGTAAATTAAGACATGATTATAGCCAATAAACATGTTCATAGTGTGCTATAATCCACTTAGTTCAGCCCTATCCAAATACATCATAGATTTTTGTTTTGGGTTATGACACAGTTCACAAGTTTTTTTAGCAAGTTTTACATTAGATCTTTTTCTATGTGGTTAGAAAAAATAATATCTATGATAGGTTCTTGCATTTCATGGTCTATTACTATTTATAACTCATTTCTAATTCTTTATTTTATTATATTTCACAATTAGGTTCTATATATTATATAATTAAATCAATATTTTAATAATTAGAGTTTAATAAATTTCATTGGTAAATCAAAATAGACATATAAACATTCTGGTGAACCTATAATTATATTTTAAAATTACTTATTTTTTTCTTGATTTTGTCATAGGATTATATATGAATTTTTGTAAATTATTGACACTGAAAGAAAATGAACTTCAACCTCAGATATAAATTTGACACCATGAGTCAATCTTCTTTGACCTTAGATTTAATCTGGCACTAAATAAATGGTCTTGTAACCTTAGATACATCTGACACTGAAGACTTTTATTCAACCTCAGGTTAATTTTTTTGATCTTTATACATAAAAATATTTTGAATTTTATTTTCTCTTTATTTTCTCTTTGCATTTAGTAACTATGTTCCGACATTGTAATACAACTTAATGACTTTTATTATGGGTTAAGCAATGATTTGTTTTATAGACATCATGATTTGAGGAGTACTACCCCAATACTCAATCTATTTTACAATACTAAACACTGATTTTAGTTTCCCTATACCTCATGGTATATTGGAAATGTATAGGGCCATTGTTTACAAAATATGAATCCTATTTTAGTTGTTTAATTTGTGGTGATCCTAAGAGAAACATATATCCTAGGCAAGTTGCTCTCACCATAAGCTCAGAGATAGGATAATGGAATACATGAAAGTTTTAGAATTTATATTTAATGCTCTAAAAAGTTGGGTCATCATTAATATATGAATAAGTATAATTGAGAAACCACATATTAATTCAAACCCTTATCTATATCACCTATTATACCTTGATTTTTTATTATATTGTATTCATAATAATTAGCTCCTTTGTACATGCAAGATTACTTGATAACACTAAGTGTTTTATTTTATTTATTGTATTTAATGTATTAGTTATGATGTTCATCCCCTAGATAGGTTATTATATACTCATGATATGCCTTTTAGTTATGATGATGAATGGGAAAATCACAATAAGAAAAATAATAATGGAAGAAACATATAACCATCATTTCATAAAATATGGACATATGTCCCTAAATATGGACTTATAATATTGCTATTTATTGTTTTATAATTGATGAAATTGGATTCCGATATTGTTATTATTGGTTTTCAACTAGTGTGATATTGGATTCCAATATTGCTATTATTTGTTTTTAAATGGTGTGATATTGGATTTCAAGATTTTTACTATTGATTTTGAATTATTATAATCTCTCTATTATTTATTCTAAGTAGTGTGATATTGGATTCCAATGTTTCTATTACTAGAATCAAACTAGTGAAAATTTTGATTCTAATTATAATACTGATCACATAATTACCCATAATTGTCCTAGTAATACCTATTATGAGTTTTCTTGGTGACACCTCTATTTAATTTTATAAAGGTAACTCAACATAAAAAAAAAACTAAGGTGCATAACTTAGTAAAGAATCAGGTAAAATTAAAAAAAACTTTACAAGTAGCTAAGTTTTGAAACACTTTTCCCTCCAAAAGTGGATAAATAAATATACTAGATTATATTCAATCTCAACAATTGGATTGGGAAAACCTAAAAGTTTCCCTAATCCATATTAAGGATGCATCACACAAAAGTCAACCTAAGATTCTTAGAGTCATTTGAATAATAAATAAATATGGGAGGAGGAGAGTGAGAGAGGGGAAAGTCTTTTCCATGTCTTGTACATCCTCTTCTAATTTAACTCTAATAAAATGTCCATGGGCCCTCTTTCCATGGATGACTAGAGGCATCATATTTTTATTGTAGATATATTTTTAGAGAATGCATTATGTTTTTATTTGTTTTAATATTGTTTTGTAGATTCCTACACCATGTATAAATATATAAATATATATATATATATATATATATATATATATATATATATATATATATATATATATATATATATATATATTATATAAATATTAATTCAAACAACAAGAAGTTTATTTTCCATGTTCTAGGCATGTATTTTTATTTTATTTTATATTTTATAGTAAATTTTGTAGGATAACAAAATATATCAAAACATTGTTATAAATATTCATCTTTCATCCTATGAATATCCAATGTATGTGAAAAAAATTCATAGGAGGTACAAAAATGTTTCTCAAAAACATAAACTATTCAATGTATTGACATACAAATATGGTTTCCCTCTCATATATTGTTTCTTTCACTTGCAAAACTCAAACAACATAAATAGAAATTGCTTTTTTAATGGGAATTTGGATTTTTTGGACACAATAGGTATTGATTCAAACTTCACTAATATATTTCAACCATTCATGAAAATAACCTCACAATTATCTAATTTTTGTAGTCTTCTCACCCTATTTTAAAATGAAAGATAATAATAAAATTATTAAAATAGCCTCTGAATTGAACTAGATAAGTTCAATTGGCTTAATGTTCACACTAGACCGAGCCTGTTCTAGGTTAAATGAAACCTAATAACTATGGAATAAAACCACTTAATTTTTGTTATAATCCATTAACTTGAATATAGTGATTAAATGAAAATTAATTTGATGAAATAAATATCAATCTTCCATTCATATTAAACATTAATTATACATTGATTTTAAGGTCTTATTAGGGCATGCTTTGTAATAATAAACCCAAACATCAAGACAAGATTATTCCACATTTTAATTTATGATCTTAAATAATTTCACTAAGTAACTTAACATTCATTAACCTATTACACATGTTCAAAGAATAATTTAATCACCTCATGTCATTTATCAAGTATCCTAATCGATATTCCTTTCCATGTTTTGTTTGGTTTCCATGCCTAGATGATATTATCCACATTAGTCTCTTTTTTAATTTTATTTTATTGGTCTATTTTTTATTTGGCCTTCAAACACCATGATATAGTGTTTCAGCTTCTACTCTCCTTATAGGTTTCCAATATTGAATCCTCACCTTTTTAGCCATATTCTTGCCTTTAAATATAAGGTAAATATACCCATCTACCCTTCCAATCCATATATTTTAATTATAATTTTTGGTCACACAAAAAAAATTTATACCACATACACATCCATCAATGGATTTAATTCTTCCTTAGGTATTTCATAAATAGGCCCAACATAAATATCATGATTACTAAGACTATTTTGATTAATGTAGTCTTCCATGTGAAAATTTATAGCTCTTATTAATATTTGGTTGTATAAATATTTGTATTAGATTTTTAATGGAAAAAAATAAGAATCTAACATCCTAGTATAATTTAAAAATAATATATCAAAATCACATAAAACATTTTCCCAATACATTATCTCTGGAAGCTACTTTTATCTACCTTTACCTGGTGTATTTTCCCCAAATGTTCCATATATGATTTTAGTCACTTTTTGATCAATATCTTTTAATTATATAAAAAATGTGAATGAAAATTTCCCTTCTATAAAGTCTATCTCGCTATTATATTGTGTATGCCATATTGGGATTGGCCTAGACTATTGTATATGTTTTATTGTTGCTTTATACTCCATCACTAGTATCCGATCCATAATATGAAATCTAAACATATTTGGTTTGACAATGCCCTCTATATTTTAGTTTCCATCCAACATGTGTGGATCCAAAAAGGCCTTGAATTTATACACTTCCTCAATAAGGTAAGGATTTAATGAACTTGATCCCTCTTGGCATGTTATATAGGTGTCCATGATATGCAACAAATAAAATATTTCTAACTACCATAGTGATGATAATAATCTACTAAAAGTCTAATTATATCCTCATTAGTGTATCCCAATATAATGAAACTTACATACACAATTTTAATACCATTCTTACTATTAGCATAGATGCAAATGTAAATAGGGTATGATTCTTTTTGTCACTCAAAGCATTATCTAGTTGTAATTAAAGGGTTGGTGGTTGTTTTTTGAATGAAATATTTTTAGTAGAAACACTAATTTATTTATAATGTAAAATTATAGGACAAAGTAGGGGAAAACCCTAGTCTTATCTCCATGCATGCACATACGAGGCAAAGTGACTAATAGGTACATAACATTACTTATCAACTTAGATTTCTTGACCATTTTTGGTATGAAAGTTTTCATTTTTTCCATTTTATCATGCACAATGTTTAAGAATCCTTAAGGTTGTTCCTTTGATTGAAATATATAAGAATATTAATGTGCACAATAGTTTTGAATGTATTCATTATGCCATTTTTGTTCCTATTAAAGCTTTGAGAGTGTTTCTGGGCATGTGGTGGATCTATGTTTGTTGTAAAAAAATTTACACTCATCATACTTGGTGAATAATTTTTTTTCAATCAAAACATGTTTATTTTTTTCATTATCCATTAAATTTTGGCTATGAAGGATGAAGGTCTAGAAAATTATTCTCCTCATTACACTTATTTCCCATTAGTTTTTGGGTATAGAAAACAAGAATTAATATTTAAGGAACTTTGATTCCATCATGTCATACAAAATGAGTCAAATGTGGAGAAATATTTGAATTTATATTAATCATTATTGGTATGAAAGTAATTTCTGTGATGTTTTTTGACCTCTATTTCTCTTTCCCCATGTTACCATTTACTACATGCCCATCACCTTTTATCTGGTCACATTTATGACTATACAAGATGCTCCTTGGGTTTCCATAAGCTTTATGCCATGTATTCTAACATACATCCATCCCATAAAATTTAATTTTATGTACATACATAGATTACTCACCCATATTAAATATGGTATTTGTTGTTGTGCATCTAACACAAATTTATTTATGGCCTCTTCATTCATGGCTCTAATTTTTCACCAAAGAAATTTGACTCAAAAAATTGGATTTTTTTTGAGATAGTCTAATTTACAGCAATGATATTCTACATGTTCCACTTCATCCAAAAACAATGACCATTTTAAATCATAATCAACCTTTTGATATGATGAAGTGGGTAGATTTGAATATAATTTTTGAATTCTTTTAGCACTATAGGGTCTTCTGATTAATTTTTGGAGTGATTGTAGATAGTGCCATCAAAATTAACTATATATACCAACTAGATTGTTGATCTTCTAATTCACCCCACATGTTGACCTCAACCTCTTCTAAGACATATATTTGAATTTGACATCCATGGGAGAACTATCTCTATTGGCCAATTTTTAAGTAGGTCATTATGTGAGAGATACTTTAGATATGGAGTATCCTTTGTGAGGAGTGTCAAATTATGTATCTATATGCACACCAAAGGTGTCAAAATCCAATAAGTTAAATTATACCATATATCCTTTAAGTAGATTTGTAATTTTTACCTCTATAAAATCTTTGCTCTTAGATGAGTACAAATGGATCAAGTAGATACTAACACCTATGAATTTTAAATTGTGTTCATCACCACATAAAATGTATGGACCATATGATTAATGACTCGATTTAACCATTTGGGCACTTCCCATTTCATGGAAAACCAAATTTTTAAATGTTAAAGCTATTAATTTATTATGTTGTAGAAAGTTTGAGAATTAAAAATAATAATTTACTAGATTTTCAACCATCCCACCAAATCAGGGGTCCTAATCTCTCTTAATAAATTTTATAATCTTATAGCACATGAGTTATGAACCTTGAGGATATATTTTGATTTGTAAGAGAACATTTGTGTTTGAGAACCACATTTTTTGTAACAAAATTAATTCTATATTTAGGCGTTATATTGATCTAGGTGATTTTAGTGTCATCACTACAATCTCCCTCTAGTTCCATGATAGAACTATCATCTTCCAAGTCACCATATATATGATAACTATGAATTGGTAGAATTGAATAATATGTGCGTTTTGACAATTTCTTATCTTCCCAGAAAATGTAGTATCCTTTATTATTGACATCTTTCAAAGTTTTAAAATCATAAATTGAAAAGTTTTACTTTTTCATCCAATACCATGTTAACATTGCAAACAACAAATCCTCTTCTCACATCTCTACAATGTAGTCTCATCTTGCTTAGATACACTCTATTGTTTGTAACTTTGGTGCCTTTTAAAAACTAATCCTCTAGATCATCATATTCAAATGCAATAGATATCGATACTATAGTACAAAAAATAAATGGCATGAGATAAAAAATATTTAAGTTATATTAATATAAATGTAATATACTACTTGATTTCACAAATTATCCATAACACATAATATTTTATATGATTAGTCAATCAAAGTGTTTGATTTCACTTAATATTATTCTAATAATTATAAATTTTAGCATGAAAAATTATCAAAATATTCTGTAAGGTATTACTATATAATTTTACAAATGCTTATTCATAATTGGATATTTTTTATTTGTAATGTAGTTGTGTTGACATGCATTAAAAAATCAAAATAATTCAATCTTTAAAAAAAACCTCTACCAACATTCCCCACATTCAAAATTTACCACTAAAGACATGGGAACGTGACCAAATTTAGAAGGGTTTGATTATTTTTATTTATATTAATATATGTAACATTTATAAAATATAGTAATAATAATAATAATAATTATATTATGTTAATATATATTGTTTTAGATTAAGGTAAAAATAGGTTTTGAAGGGACCCCGAAACCCTACACAACAAGTAGAAAGATAAACCATAAAGCACATCTAGGTTAACAAAAGAACCTGATTACAAAAAAGTACCAAAACTAGGTTTTACAAGGCCCTGTAACCAACAAATAAGACCAAAAAAAATAGCAAATAAAACACTGATCTGAAAGTTAACCAACTGGATCAACAAGCTGAACAACCTCCCAGACCAGTAACCAGAAAACTAGAAAAGTGACCAGTTTACTGACCCCAAAAAATTAGTCAGCAACAGGGACCTTTAGATGAATCTTTTAAGTTGTTTTTTTTTGCATGATCGAAGATTCATAACTAGAGGGGGGACCAAAGGCTTTGACTTCTTTCTCCTAACTGTTGTCCATCCATCCTCTACCTTAGCTGCCTCAGCAACCCATGCCTCAGAATACAATGCTCTTTGGATTCCAAAAGGCATAAAATCCTTGTGAGAATCAAACACAGTCTGGCTCTTAGAAAGATCCTCCAAAATAGGGGAGGAGACCACCACCTCCTCCTCTGGCTCAGCTATATCACTAACCACAACCTCTACAGGAGTTTCCTTAGAATGTTTCACCACTGATTCCTCTTCGTCTTCCATTTCAGATTGTGAACTTTCCTCATTCTCAGACTCAGAATCAGTTGTTGCTTCCTGAGGTTGTTTATCTATTTTTTGTTCAGAGGAAGCTTTAGGCCACCAAGAAGGTGAACATCTGGGATTAGAATTCCCAACAACACAATGAGCAGCAATATGTCTCGTCTGATGGCATTTCTTACACCGAAAAGGGATTCCCTCATAGTCCAAAATTTGTGTCCAGGTAACCCTTTGGGATTCAAGGCAAATCACCTCAGGAAGGCCCTTAGAAACATCCAGATCTACCAAAAATCTTTCACAAGTCGAGTGGAGAGGAGTCACACTATCTTCTTTATATAAAAAATCCCCTATAGCATTTCCAATAGTTTTATAAACTGCCTCTTGCCTCAGGTGTAATGGAAGATAAGGTAGTCACACCCATATAGGGAACTTGTTAAAGGATTCCAAGAGAGGATTAAAATCCTTATGCCACAGTTTGGCCATAAGAGGAAATCTGCCCTACCAAGAAAAATTATTGTGACACAATATAGACTTCCTATCTTCAAGGCTTTGAAATATTATTATAAAAAACACCCTGGCACAAGGAAGGATTTGACCGTCTTTAATATGCATCCAATTCTTGGAAATCCAATTCTTTAGATCTATAAGAGGGGGCCAGAAACCATGAAAACAAAAAATTATAGCACAAGAGGAAAATCGTTCTTCCAATTGGAAGATTTTTTCTGCTAAATCAGGGTCTAGAGATACCCTGATAGGTTTTAAAGCACTTACCGGTGATACATGGGTAGGCCCAAATGATGCATGAGGCAAAGCACCATGTATATCTGCTTCAAAGGCCACCACATCTGTGAAAGTTCTTCCCCCAGGTCCATACCCTAAACCGAGAGCAAAGGCAGTATGCATGGCCGTTGTATCTCCTCCCCCCCAAAAAAAATCACTTTAGGGGCAAACAGATCCCTCCCCTCGCTAGCAGAAGGATCCCCATCCATAACGGTAGCCACAACCACACCGGCCATTGTGACCATGACAACCGATTTCAAATTTTGAGCAAGCACCATGTTAATATATATTGTTGTCATCAAAATAGAAGTCCATTTTTTCCCAATATTTTCACTAATGAGTAGACCAAGTTAAGGCAATAAATTTTGATTACAAACATGTAGTGAATTTTTTTTTAGGTTTAAAAAATTAGGTTCATGCTAGGCAAAAATTAAATCCCTCATTTATTTCAAATTTTTATTCTATTAAGTAGACCAAGTCGAAACAATGAATTTTGACTATAAACATCTACCCTAAAAATTTAACATTGAGCCTCAAATTTGAAAAATTTATTAAGTGTCTACTTCTTTTTATTCCATTTACCAGGTCTATTCTCAACTAGGGTCATATTTCTTATTGACTAATTAGGGGGTACTTGGTGTCAAACATCGATTAGATAAAATAAAAGTTCTTAAAACCTACTAGTTTTTGAATTACTCATTTCACCTATTATAACAATTAATTGTTGTATTAAATTATTAGTTCTTAATGGCATGAAATTCATCGATCTAGTATATTATGTAATGTTGAAAATTAATTAGTGCTCGATTGACACCATTTATTCAAATCGGCTAGTGAGTTTTTTTTTGAATTAAGTCATTTAATGATAACCAATATTTTACTGTTTCATTAATACAAAGTAATAAAGTGTATAATGAAAATTTAAACATTTTTTCAAGCCTTTCACTACATAACAAAACCCAAATCACTACAAAAACTCCCTAAATGCATGGAAATGCATGCCAGATCTATTATAGATGAAATTTAGAGGTTACCATTTACAACATAAATTCCAATGAGTCTTGTTATCCACACAATCATTTATTTAGTCTCGATCCTTGAATGAATCCATATTTTATGTTGCTATAAACCCTTAAAGCCATGTACAAAAATTAATTTTACATTTAAATATTTGTGATTCAATAAACTCTAATGCTGTAGATTTCTTGCTTATGCATTCCTCTATTTAATTTTGATTTTAAGTTGCCTATGTAAGAAAAATGTTAGTTCCTTCACATTAAAATATAAAAACTTACTATAAAATTCTCTTATAATTTACATGCAAAACACTACAATTATCAATAACCAAGTGCCTAAGTTATCATTATGAATATCATTGATTGACCACTACACCCATGCAAACATAACTTCATCCATGACCTTGTATATAAAATCTACCTTTACCTTATCAAAATAATAACCTATCAAATAACTAAATATATAAAAATGAAATATAAACATCAATGTTTTTAGTGCAAACTATTTTTACATAAATTTGTGATTCTAGGCTAGGCCATGTCAATATGGCTAATTTCTTAGAAATGATACATGATAAAAATAGAATTCCAATTAGTAAAATACTCTTCAAGACTAGAACTCACCTGATTGGTTTCCAAACCTTTCTTTAGTGCATAATTTTGGTATTTTCCTATGCCAAATATTATGACCAAGGGACCAGATAAGTGAAATCAATTGCTAGTGAAATAGTTTCAAAGCTAGACCATCAATCTAAGAATGGTGTATTCATATTTTATTAAAGATAAGAGTACATTGAAATGACAAAATAAATTGGGGAAGTTTATTTAAAATAAAATAAGGATGCATGCAAAATGGTCTTAGCCCGATCATGGTTGAAAAACAAGAACAAATGACCATCCAAGGTGCCAAAAATTTACATAGATCAAACTTTAAAAATAAGTCTTCATATATAATAAATTTTTTGAATAGAGTGATGGGGCATAAATAGAATAGCACATTACACACATAGATATGTCTATTCATAAATATTATTTGTGATGGAACATAGTTTATATATTAGATCTAAATCATCAGTGATGATCTTCATGAATAATTGGTCAACTTGGAGTCCACCTATTGCTTCTATATGACTTTTTATTTTTTATACTACATTACAACCATGAAAAAATGGTGTAAACTCACACGTGATGGAGTATACATAAAAAAAACTTTAATTTATGAATATTACCCTTAGTTATTCCTAGAAGAAAGAAACAAGCATTTCAAGAGAGTGAACAATGCCTTCACTTTATAAAAATAAGGACATTAAAAGGAAGTATTACAATGGGGATCTCCCCAAAATCTACATATCTAGTCTCAAAATATGGAAGTTATTTTATTCAATTTCTAAGGTTTACATACATCAAAATTGGTGGTTTTCTTGGATTTTCACAAAAAATTACCTAGATTTTCCAATGACAAAATAGTTATATTTAAAGTGTGCTAGAAATTTGGACAAGTGAAAATGAAGTGTAAATAAAATAAATTAATTATAATCCCTTTTCCAATTGGTTTGAGATATTATCTAGCCAGCAATTAATGCTCATAATATCTAAAAAAATTTGGTATGTACTAGAATGCATCTCTATGAGTCTAATAGACATGATTTTGATAGTAAACACTATGTGGAGTCAAAATTATGATTGGTAATAAGCTATCATAATATTTTTTAGTTATAATATTACTAGGAAAATTGTGAGAATGATTTTGAATTGAGGAAATGATATTAGATGCAAATGACTTTAGGCCAGCTAAAGTCCTATGGATTGAAATGGGCCACAAAGGGAATTATAAATGATGGCAATGATTAGTTGACCCTAATTATGAAAATAAAATATAAATTACCCTTATAAAATAAAGAAATTTAACTATCAAAGAGGTATTTGACTTATATTAGAGGACCACAGTTATCTTGAAAATATCTCAAGCTTGGTTTATGAAGAAGGTAGCTGAGCACAGACAAGGAGGAAGTTTAGGAAAAGGAGAATGATCTTTCATGAAGCTACATCAAAATGTGACTTTCTCTAGACCATATCTTCAAGCTGATGTGTATACAATATCTAGTCTAAGATAAACTAATGGAGGCGATGGAGAATAACCCAACAAAAATAAATTGCCATAGAAGACATGTGGTGATGATGTAGCACCTAAAAATAAATTAGAAATTAATAGGCCTCCACTTTATCTAATGTATGTAAATGTTGATAATACCTTCATAAATGTTGAATCCTCACTTTTAATAAATAATAATACAAAAAAAATTCTTGTATCTAGCATAGATACTATCTAGATTCTAACCACACCTACCACTTCACCATTATTCCATCCCCTCCTAGTGGATCACCTCCTCAAGTGAACATGTTTGATCCACCTCTCATTCCATCTCCTAAATGTGTACTTTCCAAATTTTCATCCTCCTTATGATTCTTCTCTTCCACCTTGTCCTTCTCCACCTTGTATCCCTATTTCCCTTCCAAATCAGACTGTTGATAAGGTCTTTATAATTTTATGAGTTTTTACTCAATATTAAACTTGTCATATTCCTCCCACTAGTATCACTGATATGAAAATGGTTGTTTCTTTAGTTTGTTCACCCTCTCCTTGGCTCCAAAAATTAGTAACAAATAAAGGAAGGTTTCCAAGGTTATTGTTCCTAGCTTTGATGTAGTTTCCATTTTTCTACAAATAACACCTTTATTGAAGAAATCTAGAAACACTTCAAAGTATTTAACCCTAAAATGGGTGGGGATACTATTTTAGTTAGATATGGTTAATTATATAGAAATTATAATGCACAAGGGTGATAATTAGATCTAAAATAGGCCAATAGGGTGCTAAACTCATATATAAATATACACTGAATTCTTACATTGAGGATATGCTAAATATAAAATTTACAACTAAGCTATACATGGA
This sequence comes from Torreya grandis, assembly GCA_037957365.1. Classification (NCBI taxonomy): domain Eukaryota; kingdom Viridiplantae; phylum Streptophyta; class Pinopsida; order Cupressales; family Taxaceae; genus Torreya; species Torreya grandis. Next base: position 1,102,858 of record JARHVA010004404.1, read on the forward strand.
AATGACAAATAAGTAATATAATTAGTTGGTTTTGATGACAACATAGTGTTGTATATGGAATAGTTATAAATCATACTAGAAGATGATTTTGGAACAATAATCAAACTATGGATTTAATGCTTTAGGGGATTTAAACACTAACTTCAACTTGGGATGGTTACATCGATGTTACTATTTGGAATTGATGTAAGTGTCCTATATAAAATACCTATTAGAGAGTTGTTAGTGATGTCATGATGGTGTCATTATGAGTGGATGAGGTTATTTGATAGCTCAAGTAATAATAAAAAGTGTGTAATGTGCTTATTCTAGTGTGATTTATGTTGGCTTGGTTCATCTTCAGTTTTGGCAAGATTAGAGATGATCAAGGATGAGTATGGTGGTTGGAGCATGTGAAAGTGGTCCCTAAGATGTTATATATGATGTGAGAGCTTGTGTGAATAAGTGGAATTTATCTTGTTGATCATAGTTTTCATCTAGATAGTTTGGGTCTAGTGGTAGAAAATCTAAGTAGGCAGTTTACTGACATCACCATTGTCATGTGGGAATGAGTCAAGGGGAGCTAGTCATATGGTTATGATCAATTTAGTCGCTATTTGTTATGAAAAATATCTCAAGTCATGCATAAAATCAATATGAGGGTGAAAATTTGGCTTCTAAGATAGATTTAAATATTTTCCCATAGTTAGCCAAATTTATAATATGGCTAGAAAGAGCCAAGTAAACAATTTGATGATAGAAGATCTCACACGTGTGGATGTTTTATAAAAAGGTGATCATATGGGTTTGTTCAATTTAGGACCTAGTTTATTTATGCTAATTCTTAGATTATGTGATGTAGTATATTAATAGAAATTCATGTGCAAAGTTAGGCTCTTAGGTATTTTGACTATATTTTCCCATACTTATCCAATTTTGCAATATGGAAAAAGGATCTAAGTGAGAATTTTAATGATGTTATATATTACACATGTGAAGGTGTGAATAAATTTTGATTATATGGATTTATTATGTTTTGATAATAGTTGACTTATGCGAAATTCTAGATCATGCACTGAAGCATGGAAAAAGTTATGCTTGATCAAAGTTGGCATCTCAAGTAGGTTTTGACATGGTTGGTTCTATGACAAAAGATTTTGAGAAGGAAATTTAATGGAATTATATCTTGTAAGTGTGAGGGTTTTAGGAGTAGTGTGTCACATGGTTAGATTTTTCTATGTGAGGAGATCATCTGGTCCAAATTTGAGATCCTACATTAAAGTGCATAATAAGTTATTAATGATAAAAAATGGATACTCAAGTATATTGAAAGGGTCCCCATACTTAGTCATTTTTTAAAGTGTTATAGCTCAAGAAATATTGATGGTGCATGTTGCTCTAAGGATTCAAGAAACAGTGAGATGAGAACAAATACACAATGTTTAACAACTAATAAAAGGTACATGGTAATGATCCAATGGTGAGAAGGCATTCATACATATTGATCAAATGGTGAGTATTGATTGTTAAAGACCTAATTGATCCACATAGATTAATGGATCACATTGAGTTAAAGTTCCTAGATTTCATAAGATGAAGTCAACTATTAGATTTTAATGTTTGGCTTTGGTAGTCTATGTGTTAAAGCTCAAGAAATATTGATGGTACGCATTCAATCTAAGCAACAATGACATGAGATGATTGGAAAGTGGTCTAAGTTTAACTATGATCAATTACATTTGAACATTTGAATTTGTAAAGGAAAGAGCAATGTCTAGTTTTTGGACCATAAATTTCTATAGAAATCAATTTTTCTATTGTATTAAAAATCAAAATGGTAAAGGACTCCAAGGCACATCTAAAAATATGGATTATAAGATTTGAATGTATGTACGAATAAAGATATTGAGCTCCAAATTTTATTATGTTTCCATATATGTTCTTCAATAGACTCAAGAAGGATATTCAAGCTTGTATTGATGTCATTTTGATGTTTCATGGTGAATTAGATATCAAAGAGTATTTTAAACTCCATGAGGATGCTATACGTGATTTTTGGAGGTGTGATCAATATATCTTTAGTATGAACAATGCTTAATAAGTTTATTGTATGTTTGATCATGGTGTTCCTATGTATAAGTTCTCTATTTGAGTTGTTTGAGCATACACAAAGGTAAGCTAAGATGACTGTGATAATTTGAGGATGTTTTAGGGGACATAGGGAGTGGACATATGTATTTTAAAATGGTAATTTGTTCTTAATTTGATTTGAGATATATAAAAAGGATGAATGGGTCTCTATAGGACTTAAAGTGTCTTAGGTCTATTTTGAAAGGAGATAGTGCTTAAGTGTGACCCATATGAGATGCCTTAAGGGTAAAGACATGTTTTATGGTCGATAAAAAAATATTGTGATATTGATTAATTAATGATTTCTCTATATATAGTGGAACCAAATGTGTTGGGTTCTAGACTTGTATGTGTGAAACTTGGATGTGAGAGAGTTGAAGAGAAAAGGAAAGCAAAAGAGAGAGAGTGACTTACAATTAGGTTGATGAGTAGAGGAGATTGAGGAATATGTGTATGATATATAGACCATGTTTTTGACAACATTATAGTGTTCTTTCAATTTGAAGTTGTGTGAAGTGAATAGGGAAAGAACTTATGACATGCCTATGTGAAAGGAATATTTGAGAGAAAGAGGTTGTACACGGATCAGATAATTAAGAGGTCCTTCATCAAGTGTTGTAGACATCAGTTCTAAGGTGGAAGTGTTCATATCAAAGAGGGTCTAATGGAATTAATATTCCATAGGGAAATTTACTCCTTGTAAAATAGAGTTTCACTAAAGACCTTAGATCAAAAGGACTTGATTAAGGTTGTAGGTCAGAAGGACTTGGTTGAAGGTTCCTGATCAGAAGGACTTGATCAATATCTTATTTTTGTTTATCTTATAGGATAGTAGTCTATGTGTTTATATGATTGAGAGTGGGTTTTATTACCAAAGAGGGTTTCCCACGTATATCTTGTATTGTGTATGTGATCTTGTTTTATGTTCATTGTTTATTGCTATGAATGATTTGTATGATTCATGAATTATTTTTTTGAATGCTTAAGTATTTATAAGGGTTTGGAAATTGAATTGGATTATTTGCCATCATTGATTCAATCCCCCGTCTTAGTGGATTGTACTTATAAAAATTTGTATTAGAGCTAGGTACTTTGATAAAATATTGACAACTTGAAGGTGATCCAAGGTACAATGGCTAGTCATAATGTGCAAAGTGGTTTCTCTACTAAGTAAGAACTAATGTTCAATGGGTTTGATTATGAATTTTGGAGTGTCAAGATGAGGACATACATTATGTCCTTAGGGTTTGATGTATGCCAATATATTGTGGATTGTTATGTTATTACTACTCCTCCATCTAGTGTTGTAGACAAGAAGCTGTTTGAGAACAACTCTAAGGAAATTAATGCCATCAGTTGTGGTCTTATAGAAAGTAAGTTCACCAAAGTAATTTATTGCACATTTTATAAGGAAATATGGGATAAATTAAAGATTATTTTTTAAGGAGATTCAAAGGTTAATTTGGCTAAGTTTCAAACTCATAAAAGGTAATTTGAAAGTCTCAAGATGAATGAAGAAGATACTATAGCATCCTTTCTACAGAGATTTGATGAAGTTATGAACATCATCAAAGGTCTTAGAGAAAATATTGAAGAGACTAGTGTTTTTCAAAAGGTATTAAGGTCTCTATCCTCCAAGCTTGATTTGAAAGTATTTGATATAGAAGAGAGTCATGACCTTACTCAGTTGAATATGGATCAATTACATGACACCCTTACTACCTATGAGATGAGGAAGAATGATGATATACCACCAAAGAAGGAAGAAAATTTCAAGACTAAAATGAAGACAAAAAATAAGTTTTAAGGTCAGAATTTTAAGGAGGATGACATTCCTGATATAGATGAGGATGTACTAATTGCTTTGATTTCAATAAAATTGAGAATAGGTTTAGGTAAGTATAAAGGTAAACTACCTCTTAAATGATTCAATTATGGTGAGATAAGACATTTTGCTAATAAGTTCTCTCATAAGTATAATATGGATGATGATGAAGAACATGATCAAGGTCATGATGATGACAAGATATATTTTAGGTTTGATAAAAAAAAAAAGGGATTCAAAAGGTTTGATAACAAAAAGTACTTCAAGGACAAGAAGAGTCTATATGCCAAAGAAGATTATAGCTCATCAGATGCGAGTGAAGACAATGAAGTAGAATACGATCATGAAGATGATGGTTATGATTAAGATGAAGCTCTATTCATGGCTGAGGAAAGAAGTTGCTCACATTAGAAGGTGTCTACTTGGAGTGATTTAGATGATGAAGAAGATGAGGTGGACTATGAGACTGCATTGTCTAATGCTCATGAAGAATTGAAGATTGAGAAGAATTTCAATAAGAAGATGAAATATAAACTTAAAGAATTTGAGGAATAATTCAATGTGTTTAAGGAAAGAATAGATGAATATGCCAAGGAGCATGAAGATATGGTCAAGCATCTTAGTTTTTAATTGGAAATTCTATCTACAAGTTTAAAAGCTAAAGATGATGAATGTTGAAGGTATATAATGAGTCACTAAAATCTAAGTTAAAGAAGATGTCTAGTAAGGTGATATCATTTTTGAGATTTGAAAAGAGCTCAAGTGATACAGATAATATTCTGAATGATAAAAAATATGCAAGTGATAAGATTGGTCTTGGATACAAAGAAGAACAAGAGACTACAACTCAAGACAAGATGAAGACTAATGTGAATAAGGTGGATCAACCTTTGAAGATAAATCATTAGATAAGGAATGAAGGTGTTGGAAGAATAAAGAAAAATTAGATAAGACATACAAATGCCATGAGGTATGTAAATTTTAGTGGTTAGTGCTATACTTATAATCAATTTGGGCATAGAGCTAGAGAATGTAAAATACCTACTAAGAATGAATTTTCTTGGAAATATGATGGCCATTATCATTAAAAAGGTGTAAGAATGGATAAGTTCCTCAAATTTCATGATGTTGGACACTTTACAAAATGTTGTCCATTTAAGGCAAGACAAGCTGAGTTTCCTTCAAGAGATATTGAGTGTTACAATTGTTATGAACTAGGACACATTGAATGATTTTGTCCAAATCTAGAAAGGCAAAAAGAGTTTTTAAAAAATAGTGTGGTGTGCTTCAATTGTGAGCAAAGAGGTCACATTACTATATTTTTCAAGCAAATTTCTACAAGATAGAATAGGTTTTATCAGGATCCTAGAGTGCAAAGTAGAAGGCAAGTGAACTCATGGAGACCAAAAGTGTTAAGTAGGAATCATTATGAGGCTGTAGGTCTAAGTAATCTATTTTTTATGGTGGAAAATGATTCTGAAGTTAAAGAGTCTCAGGAGGTCTCATTGTCTGCTCATGTTGAGAATGAAGAGACTAAACTCAAGGAGAAGCCCAAGGTATTAGTTGAAGCTAGTTCTGAGGTATGTATGGATCCAAGTGAATATCCAACTATTGTTGAACAAGTGCCTAGTGATGAGATCCAAGCTAAAAAGAAGATTATTTAGATGAAGAGGTATGCCATGAATCTATGTTGTCTCCATGTATTGATAATCCAATCATAGTAGAAAAGGAGAATGTTGTAGTAGTTGAAGAAGTTGTTTCTCTAAAGCCAAAGAAGAAGAATAAAAAGAAATATAAGTATCATCTTAGAAAGGAGGAAGAGGAATATGAGGATTTATATTTATTTTAGAGTATTGAGGTATAGAGGGTGTCTCTATCTATACTTCTTAAGAGACTCCTTTCAAGTGGAAAAATAAGTGTTGCTATGGTGTTTTTCAGTGGGAACAGTCTACAAGTCAGATTAAAGGTTACAAGGTGACGTAGGAGGATTTGTGATTATTAAGTTAATATTTCTACATAGAAAGTTTTGTTGACCTTATTCTATCATACTCTAGGTAGTTTTGTGATCTAAAGGTTTGTTGAAGTCAATTTAGAGATTTTTTTTAGCTCTTGGGTTTCCCAGTTTAGGCTTAAAATATTATAAGTCCTAAAATAGGTTATAGGAAGTCAAGTTTCACAATGGTATGGAAGCTAAAATCTTGGTCTAAATGTGTGTAATGGTTTTCTTTAGGTGTAAAAAACCTTTTAGAGGTAGACATTGACCTGAAGGTGCTATGTTGGCTTTGTTTATTTTGAGATTATAGGGTTTGGGGCTCTGCTAGAAAAGTGGTATGCCTTATAAGTTGAGGTATAAGGCTTCTTAATTTTTTTAATGGTCCAAATGAGTGGTCAAATCAAGCTTCACAGGGTTTTGAAGGTTTGTGGTTCTCAAGGTATTCTTATTTATGTCAAAATGGAGGGCTAATTAGCTAGTAGGTTTGTTGAAAGAAGTATGTTGGAGAGGATAATCTTGTTGTTGAAAAATAGTGTGCTCAAAGAGGCATATAATATTTCTCTATATATAAATTTTTAGGTCCTAAAGATGTGTCTAAAAAAATTTTGGGCTCCACAAGTTATAGGTAGGGCTACAAGGAGTCTAGACTGGCATAGTCTTGAAGATGTGCTCTTTGTTTAGTTTATCTAAAAGAGTAAGGTATGTGTGTTTCAAGGTGATTTCTCAGGATGTTTTAGTTATTTTTTCCTAATTGATGAGTGGTATGATGCTTTGTTCGTGGTCATGGAAGTGTCTTATGAAATAAGGCTGGTAAGCTTGTATGGTGGTTCCTAATGGTGTGTGGAGATCTATACATACTCAAGTGATGAAATTTCTTAGATTTTTTATGGGGATTCCATATCAGATGTTTCTTGGTTATTTATAATTGATTTTAGTGGTTTTTATGTGTTCTATCTTCATTAGTTATTGTGATTGTGAAGAAGAGTGTTGACATGGAGCAAGAGGAAGTTTGTCAAGGCAAGAAAAGGTAGGCTCAAGCTAAGGGGGAGTTTGTATCATATTTATGAGATGGTCGTTTCATATTTATATTCTTTTTAAGTACTCAAGATTAGTTTTTTCCCACTTTGTCATTATATCAAAGGGGGAGAAAGTTCTTATTATGGGACTACTTAAAGAGAGAGAAGGTGAGCTATATATTTCTATATTTATTTTTTGTTGACATCAATGACAAAGGGGGAGGTTTTGGGAGAGTTATTAGTGATTTTATGGATGTGTATTTATGAGTGGATGAAGTGTTTTGATATCCTAAGTAATAATAACAAAGTGTGTAATGTGTTTTATGTTGGCTTGGTTGATCTTCAGTTTTGGCATGATTAGGGATGATCAAGGATGAGTATGATTATTGGAGCATGTGTAAGAGGTCCCTAAGATTTTATATATGCTTTAAGAGCTTATGTACATAAGTGGAATTCATTTATTTGATCATAGTTTTCATCTAGATAGTTTGGGTCTAGTGGTAAAAAATTTGAGTAGGTAGTTTGCTAATGTCACCATTACCATATGAGAATGAGTCAAGGGGAGATTGTCATATGGTTGTGATAAATTTATTCCATAGTTATTATTCACCAGATATAAAGTCATGTGTTGAATCATGGTTAAAGATATGAGGGTGCAAAGTTAGCTTCTAAGATAAATTTCACTATTTTCCCATAGCAAAATTTGCAATATGGCCAAAAAGAGCTAAGTAAGTAGTTTGATGATAGAAGATATCACACTTTTGGACCTTTCAAAAGAAGGTGATCATATGGGTTTATTAATTTTTGGACCTAGTTTATTTTTGCTAATTCTAAGATCATGTGATGTAGTGCATCAAGAGATATGCATGTGCAAAGTTGGGTTCCCAGGCATTTTGACTATGTTTTCCCATACTTAGCCAATTTTACAATGTGGAAGAAAGAGATGAGTGAGAATTTTAATGATGTTATATCTTTCACATGTGAATGTGTCAATAAAATTTGATCATATGAGTTTGTTCAGTTTTGAGCATAGTTGATTTGTGATAAAATCTAGATCATACGCTGAAGCAAAACAAAAGTTATGCTTGAGAAAAATTGGCCTCTCATACATGTTTTGACATGGTTGGATCTATGATAAAATATTTTGAGAATGAAATTTAATGGTGTTACTTTTTACACATGTGAGGGTTTCAAGAGCAGTGTGTCAAATGGTTGTATTCTCCTATGTGAGGATATCATATAGTCCAAATTGGAGATCCTACATCAAAGCACAATACAAGTTATTAAGGATTAAAAATGGGTACTCAAGCATATTGAAAGGGTACCCATAGTAATTTTTGAAAGTGTTATAGCTCAAAAAATATCAATAGTACATGTTGCTCCAAGGAGTCAAGAAGTAGTGAGATTAGGATAGGTGCACAATGTTTAATGATTGAGCAAATGTATAGGATAATGATCCAACAATGAGTGTGTGTTTGTATAGATTGATTAAATTTTGAGCATTGATCATTAAAGCCCTTATTGATCCATAGAGATTGATGGATAACATTGGTTCAAAGTTCCCAGATTACATGAGATGAGGTCAACTATTAGATGTTTAACATTTGGCTTTAGTGGTCTATGCATTAAGGCTCAATAAAGATTAATGGTGCATATTTGATATAAGCAACAAGGACACGATATGATTGGAAAGTGGTCAAAGTTTAAATGTGACCATTCACATTTGAATATTTGTTTGTGAAGGAAATACCAGTGTCTTATTTTTGGATAATAACTTTTGATAGAATTCAAATTTTCTATTATAGTAAAAAGAAAAATGGTGGACTCCAAAGCACATCTAGAAATACGGATTAGAAGAATGAAATGTATGTATAGACAAAAATATTGAGCTTAAAAGTTGACTGTGTTTCATTTTATGTTCTTCAAGTGACTCAAGAAGGATATTCAAGCTTGCATTGATGTTGTTTTGATGTTTCATGGTGAATTGGCTATTGAGGAGTATTGTAGACTCCATGAGGATGATCTATGTGGTTTTTAGAGGTGTGATCAATATATATTGAGTATGAATAATGCTTAGGAAGTTGACTATATATCTGATAATGGTGTTCTTATATATAAGGTATCTATTTGAGTTGTTTGAGCATACATAAAGGTAAGATAAGATGAATGTTATCATTTGAGGATGTCTAAAGGGACATAGGGAGTGGACCTATGTATTTTAAAATGGTCTTGTGTTCTTAATTTGATTGAATATGTATCAATAGGGTGAATGGGTATCCATAGGACTTAAAGTGTCTTAGGCCTATTTTGAAAGGAGACAGTGCTTAAGTATGACCCATATGAGATTCATTAATGGTAAAGGCATCTTTTGTGGCCAATAAAGAAATATTTTGATCTTGATTAATTCATGATTACTCTATATATAACGGAACCAAATGTGTTTGGTTATAGAATTATATGTGCGAAACTTGGATGTGAGAGAGTTAGAGAGTGAAGGAAAGAAAAGGAGAGAGAGAGAGTACCCAAAAATTGGGTTGATGAGTAAAGGAGATAAGGACTCTATGTATGATATATATATCATGTTATTGATGACAATATAGTGTTATTATAGTTTGAATTTGTGTGAAGTGAAGAAGGAAAGAGCTTATGACATGCCTGTGTGAGAGGCCTATTTTAGATAGAGAGGTTGTGCATGGATCAAATAATCAAGAGATCCATCATTAGGTTTTGAAGACATCAGTTATAAGGTGGAAGTGTTCATCTCAATGAAGGTCTAATGGACTTGATCTTCCTTAGGGTCAGTTACTCCTTGTGAAATTGGGTTTCATTAAAGACCTGAGATTAGAAGGACTTGATCAAGGTTGTAGGTTAGAATGACTTGGTCAAAGGTTCCTAATCAGAAGGAATTGATCAATCTCTTGTTTTTTATCATCTTATAGGAAAATATTCCATGTGTTTGTAGGCTTGAGAGTGGGTTTTATTCCCCAAGAAGGTTTCCCACATAGATCTTGTGTTGTGTATGTGATATTGCTTTATGTTCATTATTCACTACTATGAATGATCTGTATGATTCATGAGTGATTGTTTTAAATGCTTAAGTATTTTCAAGGGTTGAAAAATTTAATTGTATTATTTTCCATCACCGATTCACCCCCCTTAGTGGATTTTACCTTTAACAATACCTACTAGAAAAATATGTGACCACTTGAATACTTTTGAGTTTGAATTCACGTTCACTTTGGTACATTCATATTTGTGTCATAGACTATCACTCATGAATTTTAAAAAATCTATTTCTTCATCTTTATGGTGACCTCAGGGAAAAATGGGTTAGTGGGCACATAGTTTTGAGTTGGCCCCAAAGACCCCTCTTTTAGTGAGCACTGCATACATAACTAATACTCTAAGATATCCTGAAACTTATGTATTTCTCCCCTATATGTTGGCTTATGTGTGAATCATGAAAATGTGTAAAGTAAAAAAGTGACCTAACTTGTAAATTTAAAAATTGGACTCTTGGTATGCTCTTTTAGTAATTTAGACATGCATATGTGTTGTTCCTATGAATGGTATGGCAATACATAAGCTTTGTTCAATTAAATGTTCTTTGGTATGAACACTAAGTATTTTACCATGTATGTTAGGTGAGGAGTGAATGATGGTTGATGTTATATTTGTATCCATCCCTTTAAAGAATTAATTCACATTAAATAACTTAGGACAACCATTAGGATATGTTTCATTTGTGAATTAGATGACTTTAGGGCACTAGAAACTTGCATCAGGTTGGGACACTAGTGTCATCATTAGTGTCTATCCCAAACATTAATATCTAGGGAGCATGAAAGTAATTATAGGTTTGAAACTTTTAGGAGTGGAATATAAGTATAGTTTAATCATTTTAGGTAAGATTGAAGTCCTGGGTCATCAACATAAGACTAGTAGGACTAAGAGATAGTCGAATAAGGGCACAATATAAAACAAATGCAAGACTTGCGGTAGTAGGAAAAGGTCCATAACCAAGAGGAATAACTAAGGCATGAGTTTTTCAAGTGTACAATCCTGAGGTGCTATATAATCCATAAATACCATCTACATTTCCCCCCATTTATTATAATAATTAAATTGCTAGTTTAAAGGAAAGGAATGCACACCTAGGTGTGTGTAACACACCTTGTCTTTGCATGTGCCCAACTTGAGTTCTTTACTAGGGATTTACCTACAACCAATATTATGTTACAATATATAATTAGTGTATAGAATATGTAATTGAAAGTACATTGAATTGATTGAAATTGAAATAACAAGGTTTATAATTACACTTACATGTTAATGTAACCACCTTGCCTATTAACAATTTGATTTGAATAAGATGTATCATTTTAAGGCTCTAAAATAGATATTATGAAAAATGTAGATAAATCTAGAAAGTGCATATATCTAAGGAGATAGAGAGAGATTAGAAGTCACATGACCCCAACCTTGGAGTAAAGATGAGTTGCCACCTAGTAGTTGACATTAGCTCAACCATGCAACCCAATCATACTTATAACCTGGTGAGGTTAGATGATACAATCAAGTCCAAATTGAAAACATGGAAATATTGAGTGGTTTATTCACCTCATCCATACCCAAAAGTTAATTAAATAATATAATATATTAGTTCAATAAAGTTCATAAAAGTTTGAGCAAGGTATGAGTATGTAAAAGTCTATGATGTGGGAACAATCCATAAAAGAATTTTGGAATATAAAATTGTTTTTTATTTTGAAATTATAGGTAAATATTTCATATAATATGAACCTTAGATATGTCTTAAGCTGAAATTGTGTGTAACAATGGTACCAATGTACATAATTCTACCAAAACTATGAATCTGAATCATATAACTATGTGCTTTCGTAAATTTGGAAACTATATAAAATGTGGAGAACATGATTCTAAATCATTCCCCCTCTATATGTGGATAAATTTGAAAACTGATATAAGTATCAATGTGGAGAACATGTTTCTAAAACATGCCCCCACTATAATATACAAATGTTGAATATTGGATAGGTGTGGATAACATGCTTCTAAAGCATGCCCCCACTAAATCTAAAAAAATTTAATGTGTTGAAGCCATGAATATGTGACATTCCCCCACTAAGATACCCATATTTGAGGTGAGAGAAAGATAGGAATTAATAGTTACCTCACCTGAAAAGGATAAGACACTATATAATATGTGAATGGAACCATGTAGTATATATAAAGAACATGTCTAGGTAGATATAGCATTAAAGTTCATAGAACCAATGTGATCACATGAAGGTGTAATATGCATGATAAGGATAATGGTAACATCTAGATAGTAATAGTACAAGCTCAACAAGTTAACACACACACACACACACACACACACACACACACACACAAGAGCACTCAAAATCAAGTCAAAATGTAATGGTCCAAGGAGATTAAAAATAATGGACATGTTAAAATGTCACACAATTGAAGGGACATGACTTAGTAAAATGTCTAAAAAATTAAGGATGACATATTCAAATGTATATACAATAAATAATGACATATGAAAATTTTAAAGAATACACACAAAGGCATAGGGGCTACAAGCAAAGGAGCATATTAAAATGTTTGAACAAGGAATACAATAAAAAGGCAAGACACTCAAGGAAGTGAATAAAATAAATTATAAAAAACCAACGTAAACATGTCATAGTAGTCCATGGACCAAATGTGTTAGGAAAATAATGTCAAGAGTATAGCATATCAAGTACCCTGTGTAAGATATAATCATGGTTAAAGGCACATGTAAGTACATAAATAATATCAAACATGATAATGTAGAGTGACCTTTGAGTCATATAACATGTGTGTATCAAGATCAAAAAATTAGATGCCCCCAATGTCTTCATGATATGAGTAGAGGGAAGGCCCAAAATAAAAAATAGGAATATATCATGTATTTGTGTATGCATGTATCAAAATAAAATAGAAGTGTGACACACATGTATGTAGGAGTAACTAAATGTGACATAAAACAACATGAAACTAACACATAGATGCCAAGGAGCCAATAGAACATGTAGGTTCTAAATAATTTTTTGGATTTTTAAATGTTTTTTTATTTTGTTGGTATTTTGAAGTTTTTGAAAAGGAAAGATCATCCTATGATGGCATCTAATGGATGGTCATAAATATTTCCTCATTATGAAATGGTGTAATAATCTTATGACACTACCAAAGAGCATGTATATGATTAATATATATCACATTAATATCAATGATGCTCTACATATGTAAAATAGGACTTTATGGTTGTGAAGTAGTAGTAAGAGTAATAGGAATAGGGGTTCATGGAAACAATCATTGAGTTCTCTATGGTTTATTTTCAATAACCATAATATGAGCATGTGTAGGTGTTTTGGATATCTGAAAATGGTGTGTACTAGATGGGGATTATGTGGAATCCACTATATATCTCTAATGTAATATTATCTCGAGTACTATATGCCTAGTAAATGGGATTGCTTGTTATTTACCCTTTTATAGTGAATAAGACTTATTAGGCTTGATAATTAACTGTCTAGTATAAGTTTCTCTTATTCCAGAGGATGCTTATATGGAATCCCAAAAACTTTGACTACCTAATTGGCATGAATGTATTTTACACACCCATGCACTATAAAATTTATTACTCAAAATATATGGATCCAAGGTTTCCAAAATAACATATCAAAGATGCTCATGGAAGGTATAACTAAAAAGGTAGTAACCATGTATATGTGACCAACCTATAAAGGTAGGTAAAATCACCAAGAACCTTATGAGAGGTCCCATATAATGCTCTAACTGATCTAGTAGAAAGATGTAAATCATAGTGAGTATAACCTAAGTGCGTAGCTAATTTCATGGTGCAAACATTATCATTTACACCATTATCAATCATAACATTATGTATAGGGTGTTTATCAAGGTATGATTGAATGGATAAATAATTGAGATTAGAGCCATCATCCTTAATATCAATATCATTAAAATTAATGGAGGGTATCTAAACTACATGAGGTATATATCATTTACCAATAATCACATCTAGTTGGTGCCCATAATGTGATGGACTATGTGCATTATATGCCATTTACACTTCTAGTTCCCTCTAAGAATGGTTTTTAAAAGGATTGTTAAATATTTTATATTTTTTGCATGTTTATTTCATGTCAGGTTCACCAAATGTTTGACCCTAAAATGGATGGGGATCTTATTTTGGGTAGATAATGTTAAGAATATAGAAATGATAATGCACAATGGTGATAATCAGTCTACAATAGGCCAATTGGGTGATAAACTTAGATATAAACATACACTAAATTTTTTATGCTAAGAATAGGTTAAATTTATAAATTACAACTAATATATGCATATAAATGACAAATAATTAATACACTTAGTTGGTTTTGATGATATCGTAGTGTTAGATATGTAACAGGTAGAAAGTAGGCTAGAAGATGATTTTGGAATAGTCATTAGATTTTAGATTTGATGCTTAAGGGAATCTAAACTCTAACATCAACCTGGGGTGGTTGCATCAATGTTATTGTTTGGGTTTGATTTAAGTGTCTTATATATAATACTTGATGGAAAAGGATGTAACCACCTAGATGCTTTTGGGTTTGACTTTAGTTTAACTTTAGTGTATTCATATATGGGTCATAGAGTGTCACTCTTCATGAATTTTTAAAACCCAATTTCTTCATATTCATGGTTAAATTGGTAGAAAATGGGTTAGTGGGCATGTGGTATCAAGTTGATCCCAAATAACCCTCTATCAATGAGTGCTACCTACATAGCCAATACTCCAAATAGGGTCTTAGATTTATGCAATTCTCCCTTATGTGTTGATTGTGTGTGAATAATTCAATGTGTAAAGTAAGTATAATAGTGACCTAGCTTGTAACTTGGAAAATTGGGATCTTGGGATGATCCTTTATTACTTCAGACCTATAGATGTGTTATGCTTATGAATGATATGGAAATAAGGAAGATTATTTTAATTAATTATTCTTTGTTATGAACACTAGGTATTTTCTCATGTATGCTAGGTGAGGAATGAATGAGGGTTGATCTTGTATTTATATCAATCTATTTTTAGAAGTAACTCACATTAAATCACTTAGGCCAACCATTAAGATATGTTTTATTTAAAAATTAGATGAATTTAGGGCACTAGACACTTGCGTTGGGTCAGGACACTAGAATCAATGTTAGTGTCTTTCCTAGATGTTAGTGTTTAGGGAATATGAAATTAGGTACCAACTTAAAACATGCAAGATAAAAGGCTTGGGTCATCAACATAAGACTAGTCAAAATAAGAGATATGCCAAGGGTCACAATATAGAACATGTGCAAGGCTTTTAGAAGTGAGAAAAGGTCTAAAACTGAGAGGAAAAACCAAGGTTTGAGTTTATCGAGTATACAATACTGAGGTGATATATGATCCATAAATATCATCTACACAAGGCTTATGACATATTATTCCACAAGTGATCAATATATTAAAATTTAAAAACTAGTTTAAAATAATAATGATGAAGATTTGAATTCAAATTATATTATAACTCGAGTGGACCTATGCCCATAAAATCATGAAGGAGATATCCATAATTTTCAAGTGTCTACTATTAGTTGATTCTAAGGACTGAGGAGGATAAACAAACCAAGTAACAACTTGAAGAATCATTCATAATATATTTGATATTTTGAGTCCATCATTGATGAAATAAAGGAGCCTTTCTATGCAAATCTCCTCACCTAAATTAAACCATCACCCTCAAGTGACAATGTTGATAATGATACCATTGCTAGAATTAGTAAATATTGGAGATATGGAAGAGTAACAAAAAATTGGGTTGAACAAATAAATTTGGATAGTATTAATTTTTTTTTTGAATAAGTTAGGAAAGCCTATGTTTTGATGGAACTAGATAAAAGGATCAATGGCAAAATTTATTTAGTGTAAAGAGAACAACTTTTTTTGGAGAAATAATTATAGATTTACAAGAAATGCCCCTAACTAGTGAGAAACTACTAGTTTCTAAATAAATTTTATCTAAAGTCAAAGTAAATTCTTCTCATGTTTGGGAGAATTTTTTTATAATGGAAATTAATGCATTAGAATAATCTCTTCAAGATTATCATAGTCTCATCAAGATTTTTGATGGAATAAAATCTGAGATAAGGGAATAAATATGGTCTCTTCATGCTAAATTGATGAAATAAAGAGAAACTAAACTCTTCACTATCATTGAGATGAAAGATAATTTTCATAAAATAATCAAAGAAAACTTATTTAAAAAATATGCATTCAACTTGGAATTTATGAATAAATTATGTGAAATTTATTATACACTTGTAGAGTGTAATAAAATTAAGTTTGATTATATCAACCAAATCTATGAAATAAAGGAGGTAGTGAGAATATGGTTGATACATTTTTCAAACATAGTTTTACCCAATCATATGGGAATTTATTAGGTTGTACAAGCATTTAGAGTATACAAGTTGAAGGGTTATTAAAAAAATCAACAATAATAATAGTAGATATCAACTAAAATTTATCATGCATCTTCAAGTGATAAGACTTCTCTCCCTCTTTCATAACTTTCTCTAGGCTCCTATTTTATTTTTTTGTTGTTGTTCATGGAATAATTTTTATTTGGATAAAATATCAAATCTATTTTGGGTAGAACAAAGACTTTGTGTATATGGTTTTAATTCATTATAAATTTTTTATTTGATAGGGTAAATTCTTTAGAATCTAGATCTATGAACTAGATAATTGAGGGTTTTGATATCTAGTCCCACAACTAAGAATGATGTTTTGAAAAATTATCCCACAACCAAGAATGAGGGTTTTGGAAAATGGTCCCACAACCAAGAATGAGGGTTTTTAAAAATGGTCCCACAACCAAGAATGAGGGTTTTTAATAATGGTCTCACAACTAAGAGGGTTTGAAGTGTCCTATAACCATGGCATATCACATCAATACGTTTTAAGGGATCCCATAGCGATAAAATCTCATAATAAGAGGGGTTTGAGGATCCCACAACCATATTAGATAAAAGTTTAGGAAGATAAATCATTAATAATAGAAAATATAGTTAATAAATGTCTCAATTTAGTAGAGCTTCATTGAAAATTCCACTGTAGGACTTCCACAATAAAATATCCTCAACCATTCAATAATAGTCAGGAGATTGGGAAGGTCAATGAAGAACCAAATAAAGGAAAAGTAGCTAAACCATATCATTCCAAAAGTGACACCCCTACCTACCAAAAAAATCCAACTAGAAATAGACAATTTTACACTAAATTTCTATCTCCTCGAAGCATATGCACAAGTTACTCACAATTGAAGCATAACTAGTAGGTACACACACCTACTCAACCAAATTATATATGAACCACAATAAGAGAATAACTTTATAAAATGAAACATGTTGTCATCCAGGAACCCAACTTTCTATCCCAAGTCAATCTAAGATCCCCAAAGAATTTATCAAGGATCACCACATCCTAAAACCATATCCACAATGAGTTCAATGTGGATTCCACAATCATCCACACATGTAATTTTGTTTGGTTTCCTGTAACATCCAAATAAATAGAGAGGTATTTGATGTGGAGGACCAAATTGAAAAATATTGACCTGTCTACTTGTAAGACTATGTGGAATACTCTAACATCCATAGGGGTAAAAAAAATTGAGTGAGGATTCCTCTAATATTCATAAAGGCATTGATGCCAAAACCATGGATTCCATGATCATCCATGAAGGCTTGGAAATTTTTGATGTGGATTCCTCTAATGTACACAATAAAATCCATCCAAGAGATGCCACTAAAACACACCAAAATAAGAAGATCCTCTAAATGACACCTATGAGAAACCAAACCAAAATAGAGATACCTCCTAATTTGGTATTAAATAGAGCCAAGGCCAAACCTACCGACTAGGATAAGTCTTTGATGGACTACCTAGGTATCCATCTATTAGGAAAAGGAATAGATACAAGGTTATAGATGAACATCCAACTAGAATGAAAAATTAGAGGATGAAAAAAATAAATCCCGATCAATCATCCATATCTTTAAAACAATGGGTTCCTTCTAATCTAAGGTCACACTCCAAAAATTGAGCATAATAAAATAATTATAGATATGATAGCCTAGCCCAAGATCTCAAGCCATGCATTAATTTTTACTTCTAAATACTTTATTGAAGCCTTAGTCTAAGGAATGCATAGCCTAATTAGTGTCAGCTCCCACCAGGTGAGGTCCTCCATGCTAACATTTTTTGACTAGGAATAAAGCCACCCAACAAGAGACCCAAGATCATGGGTATCAGTATCTTTCTTCTAAAAGATGACATTCTATGGAAGACCATCATGACCATCCACCCAAATTACAATTTATAAGTATAGGTCCTATCTTCTAAAATGTAAGAGACGTCTACACTAACTAATACTTTTTAGACAATCTAGATCTATGTTTCACTAAATTTTTTCTTTATTTTCTTTATAAAGAAAGTTGTAAAACTTGAAAGAAGGGTGAGGTTAGTAGAACCTGATATGTTATAGTGTATTAATCTAGATGATTTTGGATATTCCTCTTTGTTTAGGGAAAAATGACTTAAATATAAGAAGACACTAAATAAATGGTTGATTAGTTGGATAGTAGGGTGGATTGCCTAGCGTGAGCTAGATCTATGAAGCACAAGCTTCCTTGAAGGCTGTCAATCCACATTTTTAAACAATTAAATTTTAAACCAAAATAAAAAATGATTACTTAAATAATAGAGGATACTAAAATGAAATACAAGAAGTGATTGAGAAGAATTAAGTGATTTTGACTAATTATAAAAATAAATGATTAGATATCAATACTAAATAAATCAAATGTGGTTCAAAAGATTGAGTGATCCTCTATGATAAAATAAAAAAATCAAAAAATGTAATCTGGTTAGGGTCTAATAGGTCAAATAAGCTTGTTTTTGAAAATGATAGACATAGACCATTGATGGTTAGGGTGAAACCATCGATGGTTAATGACCATTGGTAGTTAGAATCTAACCATCAATGGTTAGGAAACCATCAATAGTTACTATGAGATTTGACTTAGGAAAAGAAGTTTGGTTGGGAAGGTTATAGAGAGGTTATGGAAGGTAAGTTTGGGTTAGGCTAATGGTTATGAGATAGAGGTAAGGTTAAGAGGTGTCTGGTTTAGGTAGAGGGTACTCAGATGATTGAAAGAGGTTGTGGGTGGCCTTGGGGAAGAGAAGAAGTGTCTGGAATTGTAGAGCTCCAACATAATAAAATGGGGTGAAAGAGAAGGTGACATAATAAATGAAACAAAGAAAATAATTATTGAATCCTAATAAGGAACATATACCTAACTTTATTTTTACTAGTTTGAATAATGTTAAGGTCAGATAAAATCTTGTTGTAGATTATTAAGTAATTTTAGTAGAGTGACAGTACCTTGGATATTGATTGATGAGTTGTAGTAGCACTTTTGACCTCTATTCTAGTTACTAGAAGTAAGAAGTATACCTGCACAAGAGTCTCTAATATCTTTCACAAGAAGTTTTGATGATCCCTTTTGCCTCCTCTTCCTATCTTTATATAGAGGGAAGGGAGTGGTGAGAAATAAGTTCAACAAGGTGTATAATAAGCTATCTAAATTTAATCTCAACATGGGTTGATTACGCAAAACAACAGATCAAACAATTATTAATAGAAAAGAAAGTTTTAGTTTTAGTTGAATTTAACCCTTGGGGTAGTTAAGGTTAAACTTTCAATGCTCGACGTTAATCATTGGTGTTTAGGGTCATAGTCATAAATGGATAAAGATAGCCATTTCTAATAATGACTAGTAAGATAAATGGTTAGGAAATGGTCCCAAGGGGGTCCAGGGGTGGTCCGAGGGTCAATGCAACATCCAAAATCATAGTTTATGGTTTTATAGTGTCTAAATTTTCCCCCTTTTTGATATGTATTTGTATTGAGAAGCTTTAAAACAAAAAATGAAAGGTTGGTACACGGTTAGATGCCTTGAGTATGGGAAGAGGTGTTCCCCCTCAAACTAATAATTGATGAGGTGAAATAGAGTCAATGGTGGGTTTGATAAGTGGTTCAGTGGGTGAAAAAATTGGTGAGAGGTTGGGCATTTAAGTACAAACACACACACAAAATGTGACTAAGTGTAATATCATAGATCATGTATAGACTAGGTTACCATAGTTGAGGTAGTTTGTAAAACATAGTTGGTACTAGAAATATAAGTGACTATAGCTAGGTATGGTGGTTATTGTTGTACTTGTAAATGTAAGTCTCCTAGGTAAGGTCAATGTATTCATAGGTATACAAGGTAGGAAGTGATCTTGGGAAGACAAAAATGGGTTGTGCATAAAGGTAATGCAAGTTCAAGTTGTTCATCATAGTAAGGTAGTCATCATGGTCAAAATGAGCAAGGCAATGTCATTATAAAACATGTGAAATTTGGGATAAAAAGACCAATGCTATGGGTTGATGTGGTTGGTTTATCGATGGAGAAGGGTAATCTCCAATGGTATGAATTTTTAGTGTTATTGTTATGAGAAATGTTTGGGTGTGATTACAAAATCCCTAAAGGGGTCAACCATCAATGATCAAAGTCACTATCAGTGGTCATATGTCAGACCTAAAAGGGAGATCATAAAAGGTTGAATGAGGCTTCATTTCCTCATTCATAAATTGACCTATGACAATTTCAGTTATCTTGTGTAAAGCAAGAAATGATAATGGTTTTGAGAGTTTGAGTGTAGTGAGTAAAATTGTTGGTGATTGAGTTATTAGTGACTGAGATTATTTGTTGATTAGTTGAGTTTATTTGAGGATTGAGGTTAATTTGGTGGTGAGAAGAGAAGAGCCAACTAAGATGTAGAAAGGATGAGGTAGGGTATAAGGCCAAGTGATGGTAGTTCTTAGGGAGCCTCCATAATAGAGATCGTGAAATGAGGTAGGGGGTATACTTAAATTTGTTTATGTTGTGATTGTTACCATTTTTGTTGTGTGAGTAGGTGTGGAAGTGGGTAGGTACTTCAAATTTGGAAATTTAAATGTTTGATGTGAAATTGATAAAGGGGGTTAGAAATGTGTTAGGTAGGTTAGTGTGTTATGTAGAAATTAAAGGTTATGGTGAGTTTTTGAATAGATTAGGGGTTTATTTCTAGGGTTTGGTCACCAGTGATCACCACACAATGATCATTGATGGTCTCTATCAACCATCACTAGTTGATAGAAGATCATCAAATGGATAATGTGTGGACCATCAGTGGTTAACTACCTAACCATCCATGGTTGATAATTAACTGGTTCTAATTTCTAAAAAGAATCATCATCAATCGACACTTTACCATCAATGGTTACATTAAGGTAAAGGATAGGTTTGTGTTAGGAGGAAGGTATGTATAGGTTTCAAGGTTATGAAGGTAGGTAAGATGCTCAGATGGGGTAAAGTAAAGTAAGCTAGGAATAATGTGTTGTAGGTATGAAGTGGTTTAAGATGATTCTTGGGTTTATATTAGATTAGGTAAGGGTTACATAAATGAGGTGAATCAATTAAGGTAAGAGGTAGGTAGTATGTATATCTAATGTTTGATGGACCAAGTAAACTAAGGTATTAGTATGACCTTATAGGTGAAGGATCAATTAAATATATGGGATCAAGTGCCCCAAATACTTGATGAGGTATGCCAAGGCATGAGGGACTAGGATTGGGATCATATGACCAAGATTGGCCTAGGAGGGATGAGGTACTACCTACACGTGTTTCATGATGTAGCTATGTTAGTGGCCATCATTGAGAGATAGGAATTGGCCACTAACACTTTATTAATGCTGACTAGAGAGATCACCATTATAATAGAAGACATCCACCAAATAGTATATTTATCATTATAAGGTGAGCTAATATATCATATCTATAGTGATGAGCGAGATGAGCATATGGATCATGTATATAGAGAGGACCTCACTATTTTGAGATGGCACTTAGAAAGATTAAATTATACACCTCTGTATCACTAAGATAGGCGAGTGAGATGGATATTTATTATGATGATAGTTATCACATGTTTTGCTTTGCCAAATTCTATTAGTGGTAAATTTCCATACTTTTTGCTAGGTGTACTCATTGATATATGGTTATATCAGATAGTATTTGTATGAGAACTTATCATTTTAGTACATATCTATTAATATCTCTAGGAGTACCATGCCCATAAGAGATATGGGATTAGTGTCAAATTCATGTTACACTATTGGGTATACGAGCATATCAGGGTATTGAGCCTAGGTGGATTACCATGGCACAATTTTGCTCAGATGAACTTTAAGGTTAGATATATGTGATGGAGAGATGATTACATGTGCACAAGACTAGGGGGAAGAGCCCAAGACTTGGATTGGTACAAAGACTAATTAGAGGCACTTGTTGAGGGTAAGGAAATATGGAGGCCATTCATGATATTTTTATCATGGGCAAGCTATGCCAGATAGACTTTGTTATTACAAAGTTATTGGTGGGTTTTTAGGTGATGAGACCATGAGATGGAGCTCATCCCTTTTGATAGGGTAAGGAGATATTTTGGGATCATATAGGATATTTTGAGGGAGTTCTTGATGTACCAAAGGGAGGATGTAGAGTTCCCATTGCCTACTTTATATCTAATTGAGGATTTTATTGACAATGAGCTTCTATTAGTGAGGGTAGAGATTGATAATGAAGGTATCAGTCATGAGTACCCCACATGGTTTCAAGCACATTATGATGGAGTTATTTTTAGAGAAGATGATGGTCATCATGATATAGATGTTCAAATAGATGAGAGTAGTAGGGAGAAGATGGATGAGGGTACCCTTGATAGATAAACATTGATTAGAGAGAGAGACCAATAATGAATGGTACTAGCCACAAAATAGGTAGATTTAACATTGGTGACATAAGAGAGGGATGTATCATAGGGCTAGGTGGGTAGATTCATATAAGAGAGAGACCAAACATGAGTAGAGTTATCCTTGATTAGATAGGAGAGAGATGCCCTATGATAGGTAGGACTGTGGGTGCCCACAGGGCCATTAGGCACTATCCCCATGGTGAGGTATATGGATATAATTGTAGAGCTTAAGAACTACAAGGCATTGGTTTTCACTCAACTTATAGATTCACTTAGATGGGGTGAGTATAGATTAGGGATATCTAAAGGAGATAATAGTACCACACTAGGTCAGTGGTCAATGTCTGCAAGTGGATAGGTAGGTCTAGGATATGGGTAGGCTCTAGGAGGTAGTGAGATGTATATTATCTTATGAGTTGATGTAGTGAGATGTATATACCCCTTTTAGAGGCATGTACATTATTGTATATATGATTATTTTGATTATGCATTCAGGATGTGGTTATGGTTGTGGATATGGCTTATGGATATGTTCTTATTGCTATGATCATGATGTTGTGATGTTGCTTATGGTTAGAATTTATATTTGAGTAGATGTATTAATGAGTGTGTGTTCTTTGATATCTAGATATACATGTGTGATGACTTATTGATTTATGATGGATGATTAAATTTTAATGAAATGATTGATGGTTTATCATTAGTTGATATGATTGTTTATGTATATGTTGTTTATTAATAATATAATGATGTAATGATGTTCATGGTTTGATGTGCGACTCATTATAAATGTGGATTCTTTTAAATTAATGAATATATGTTTTCTTGCCTGGCTAGGATAACATATGTGGATGACTCATGGGTTTCTGATGTAATAAATGGTGATGATGTGATATATAGGATTGGATATGATTATGATGATATGGTGATTATGGTTATGGTTATGATTTTATGATATGAATTTTTTTTGATATGGTTAATTCATTAATTTTTTGTGTTTTGATTATAAACACTTAAATAAATAAGACAAGATGTCAAACACATAATAAAACACAAAAAATGGTATTTAAATGTTTTTAATGGATTACATTAGATGAAGGTAAATAAATCTTAAAAACACATTGAGTAAGTTAGATAATAAAACTAAAATGTGAAGAACGATGAGAAAGATGAGACAATAAAAAGACAAGTGTCTGAATGAATGCATCAACAAATAGGTATGAGAGAATAAGAAGACAAGATGCTTATTCTTTGGCAAGGAATATAATAAACTAAAGTTAGATGGGATTATGAACATAAGCCCTTTGAATGCTTCACATTAACATTTATTAGTTGGTTAAATTTTTTTTTGATCACGTAATGTCAAGTAAGCTAAAAAATCCCTTATTTATAGAGGGAAGATGAATGATAATGGAATCTTCCTATGAGATTAACATGTCTCTTCCGTAGGTTACCAAACAACCACTATAAATAAGTCCATGTCACATAAGGTCTAGAATAATCGATGTGGGAAGTCTACATATGAAAAGATGATTGTGGAATCTAAAATTATCTTTTCTTTTTATGATTTTGAAAATGGGTCTTGTGATATTTTACTAGTGATGGGGAAGCTGGAGAAGTTGATCAATACAAGAAGATTCCAATAAATTGCTATGCTTTGAAAAACGATGTACTTAACCATCCTTCAAGGGAGTGGTCTAAGTTTGTGAAATTTGTTTAAGGATTTTGATAGCTATCCTTCAAGGGAGAAGTCTACCTTACATTTGAGTAATTTTGATTGGTTTTGGTAGCTGTCCTTTAAGGAAAGAGTTTGTGAATGACCCATAAAATATATGATTTTATGATTTTGTTGTGATTTTTTTTTAATATTGGCATGGATTTGATTATATAGGCTTTAAAAGGTTCACCTTCATGAAGGTAGGACTAAAGTGCAAGAAAGTTGATAATGGGTAAAGGAGTTTTAAGTGACAATAACCATAGTAATTTATCTTGTAAAGGGGTGGAAAGTACCATAAGAACCATGTCATGGGTAGAGATGTGGTACCCAGGTTCCAAATTAGGCTAATTCTATGATGGATAATCATATGATCCTACTTTAATCGGTTATCCATAAAATAAGGAGTTGAATGTTGGTGAAAATAAAAGATGAACTTAAGTTAGATAAAAGGTGAGTTTGGTCTTATTTAACAAAAGAAAGGATGCATATGCAAAGCATTGAGGGGCTCAAGTTCTAGTTTGCCTTCAAGAAAGGATAATTGGTAAGCTCTCAATCCATACTTATTCATTATGATATAATCTCCAAGCTAATTGAAAGCAAACTTGCCCCACTTGTTTTTCTCCATATTAGTTACATGTTAATTTTCCTTTAAGATGAGATCTCTGATATTGAATTCTTACACTTTGAGGTGTTTGTTATAAGCGTGCTTGATTAATTCTTTGTAGACACAAAGATGGGTAAGCTCTAATAAATAACACTCATTAAGTAGTTCAAGTTGGGATAAATGTTTTTAATGATAATCACCCTCAGAAATGAGATCTTGTAGGGATATGTAAAGAGAGGGAATTTAGTATTTGAGAGGCAAGACAACCTCTACTCCAAACACAAGAGATAAATGGCTAGCACCCTTATGGGTTTTAATGTGAGAAAAATACACCCATAAGGTGAAGGGGATATGTAAATTCGAATCTTGACTAGATGCATTAACCATTTTAATTAACATGTTGTTAAGAGTTTTGTTAGAAGATTCATCCTATCCATTTTATTGTGGATGATAAGGTGATGAGAAACTTAACTTGATACTAAATGTGTCATAAAGGTCTTGGACTTGTTTATTCTTAAAATATTTATCATTGTTAGTGATTATTTTATATGGGACACCAAAATGATAGATAATGTGATGGTTGATAAAATCAACAATCTTTTTGGGTTTGGTTGAGATGAGAGGAATAACCTCTACCCATTTGGTGAAATATTCTATTACAGTGATGATAGAGTGATGTCACTATAAAGAATGGGGGTTAATTTCACCAATAAAATCTAGACCTCGTTATGATTTGGGCTAGAAATATTTAAATACTTGGAGACTATGGCTAGGTGTATGATGTAAATTATCATGTTGTTGACATTTAACACACTTCTTCACATAATAAAAAAAATCTTGGTTGAGGGTGGGAAAATAATTTCCAAGGAAAAGGATGCATTTAGCGATGTTTAGGCCACTAAAGTATCCCCCATAGATCCCATCATGCATTTACTTGATAGTATGAGAGATTTCATGGCAATGTAGGCAACAAAAAAGAAGGTGATTGAAGCCATGCTTGTAAAGGATCCCCCATAATATGGTGTAATGAAAGGTACCCTAAATGAATGCTCTTCATCCATTCCTATAAATATTGGAAGGGATGATGGCAAGGTTGAGATAGTTAAATATCTGATTATACCAAAGGTTAGGTTGGGGTCTCCTCCACATTAAAGATGGTTGGAGAGTTTGATTTGATATAAGAAGGCTAAGTAAGATGATGAATAATGATAGATAGCTTAGATTCAAAAGGTTCAAATGTTATCTAAGAAGTGAGAGAATCCATCATATCAGTAAACTTGTTCGTAGATCATGGAGTGGCTTGGATAAGGTAATGTTTAAATGATGATGAGAGTATATCAAATAGTTGTTTGTACTATTGTAAGATATTATTCTTACATTAGTAGGAGCCATTTATTTGATTGACCAAGAGTTGGGAGTCACCACAAATATTGATTATTTAGAATTCTAAGGCTAAAGTAGTTTGGAGACCTATCACTAGGGCTTCATACTTGGCCATATTATTGGTACAATCGAAGTCAAGTTCTAAAGATAAAATAATCAACTCAACATCAAGGGGAATAAGGATGATACCAACTTCCCCACCACTTTGACATTTTTATTTGTAGAAGAACATGGTCATTTGATAGGTGATGTCTTCTTAAGAAAGGGTGGTAATAGCTTCATTAGGAAATTTGAGGTAGGATGGTTAGTTATCTACTAAGGGTGCTTTAGCCAATTGGTCAGTGACAAATTTCCATTTTATTGACTTATACTAGAGGAACTCAAGGTCAAACTTATCTAAGAGCATCAACCACTTATTCATACATGGGTTTTGATATGGCTGAGAGTACATATACTTGAGTGGGTTGGTATTGGTTATGACATAGGTCTTGTGGTTGAGAAGGTAGTGGTGAAGTTTGGAAGTGATAAAGACCAATGCAAGGAAAAGTTTTTTGGTATGGGTATACTACATCTCATACTCTATAAGTATATAACTTATGTAGTATATGTCTTACTCTTTATGTTGCTCATCCTGATGGGCCAACATTGCCCCTAAGGAGTGGCCGGTGGTAGAAATATAAAGGTAAAAATGTTGATCTTCTTTGGGAGGAATGAGGATAGGTGGATAAATAAGGTAATATTTAAGTTAATCAAAGGAATTTTGATAGTCTTTATTCCACTTAAAAGATACATCCTTTTTTATAAGGTGGTAGAATGGTTGGCATCAATCTGAGAGATGAGAGATAAAGTGATGAATGGATTGGAGCTTCCCCTGCAAGCTACAGAGTTGGTTGAGGTGGGTGAGAGGAGACATGTCAAATATTTATTTTATTTTATCAAGATCAACTTTAATCCCTTGAATGGAAATGATAAATCCAATGAACTTTCTTGAAAAAACCCTAAAAATACACTTTTAGGGTTAAGGTAGACATGGCAATGGATTAAGCATTCGAAGATAATTTTAAGAACAACCAAATGAACTTTACAACATTTACATTTCCAAATAAGGTCATCAACATAATATTTTATGATTTTATGAATAAGGTCATGGAAGATGTAGGTCATAGAATGTTGGTAGGTTTCACCAACGTTCTTCAGACCAAAAGGCATGACCCTATAGTAAAATGTTCCCAAGGGGATGATAAAGGTAGTTTTTTTGTTGATCTTTAAGGGAAATTAAGATCTAATTATAACCCAAAAACCTATCCATAAGAGATAACATCTCATGGTTGAATATAATATCAATAAGCTAGTCAATGCTTGGCAAAGAAAAGTCATCCTTTGGGAAAGCAAGGTAAAGGTCACAAAAGTCTACACAAATGCAAATTTATTCTATGTAATTGGTGATAGGGATGATGTTAGCGACCCATTGGGAATAATCAATGGTTTGAATGAAATTTAAAGATAGAAAACATCAAAGTTCTTATTTGATAAGAAGGGCTATGCAAGGGTGCATATGATGGGTTTTTTGCCTAAATATCTTGGTATCATGGTTGGTGACTATATTATGGGTGGCCATGGATGGGTTGATTCCTACCATGTCACTTTAAGACTAAGAAAATTCTATGCTATGGTCTCAGAGGAAGGAGGGGAAATCTTGAAGCTCTATGAAATTTAGTAAATGGCTGATTTTGATAATGTATGGGTTATCCAATGTACCCAAGTTGATATCCATAGTGGATTTTTTCAACATGGTTGAAGTCTCAAGAGGAAGGGATCTATGGGTAGAAGAATTTTCTACACCAAGATAGGCAATAATAGAATCATCATCCTAATACCGAATAATATTAATGATAGGAGAGTCATCTCCTACCATCTCAAGATGAGTTAGAGGAATGGTTATGATTTCCCCATCTTTTTGATATTTTAGGGGTCTAAGGCTGATCATGTTGATGAAATTTTTTTAGGGGGGATGATGTCAAAATCCTTAGATGTCAATGGTGGAGTGGACAGTGAGGATGGGATTTCCTTGTCAATGATGGTAATGAGAGGTGAGTCTATTGGATCTTTGGGTGGAGTAAAATCAAGACCAAATCTTTCAAAAGGATTTTGAGTCTTAAATAGAGGTAACTCATGTGGTTCATGCTTGTAATATCCTAGACCAAATCCCTTATAAGTATACCTATGGAGGTATGTCTTGGCAGACTCTAGTTTATCTAGATAGGAGAAATTAGAGGTGAATGATCGAGGAGAAGAGGAGGTCAAGAATGTGATAAGTGGTTAATCAAGTTCCCCATAGATATATTAATTTGGAGAATAGGAGGCCAAAAATAAATAGTGGTTTCGTTATTGGGGTTGTAACCAAGGTTTTGGTCAAGGTTCCCATACTCCTAAGTAGTGGGGAAGGCATCCAAGGCCAAGAGGTGATACTCCCCAAGCGAGAGACAGTGGAATGTGGATTATAAGGGGTCCTTTATGGGGATTTGGGTAGAAGGAAAGGATGAGATAGTCAAGGCTTGGTTGGTAGAATAAGTAGATTCATCATTGGTTGATGAAAACTTGGTGGTGGGAAGGAGGAGAACATCATTCAGGTGGTATGCCATGTTGCATGATGTAAAAAGACTTGGGTCAGTTTGTATGGTAACTAATTGACCCTCATGCTCAAATTTGATGAATTGATGTAGGGTAGATCGTAAAAAATTCATGGAATGGATCCAAGGGCATCCAAGTAGACCATTTTATAAGAATTCACCTTCCACTATGTAGAATAAATTAGGAAGAGTGTGAGGTCCTAAATGAATGTGGAGGATAATTTTTCCTAGAGTTGTTGCCATAGTGTTATAGAAGGAATGGAATACTACTATGTCTTTTGACATAATGTTTTTTGGTAGTTTTAGTTGGTCATATGCATGGGAGGAGATAATTTTGATGTTAGCCCCTCCATCAATCGTAACCTTTTTGATGTGGGTTTAGTTGATGTATGTAGTAATGAAGAGAGGAGGATCCAGATCCTAGGGATGAATATAAGGTATTTTTGAATCTTTAAAGGTAACAAGGGTGGAAATCTAGAGGGATATAACAAAGGTTTCTAGAAGTTATGGATCTTTTGGTTAGACCTCTATAGACTATAGAGATTCTATCATTATCTGGTGTTGATGGGGTGAGGTATTGATTAGCTCATATAAACTCATCTTCACCAATGTTTAGTGAAGTTGTTTTATAACTACTCTTTGGATTGAATCGAAAGGGTTAGATTGAGAGGTACCCAAGATGGATATCTTGGGTTTGGGAGAAGGTGTGGATGTTTGGGTTTGGTTGAGTGGTTAGGTGGTAGAGGAAGGGTATGTCCATGGAATGGACACCTTTGCCTTCCCCTTATCCTTTTATTGGGATTGTGATCATGTGACCACATGGATGGTATGGATTTAGGGAAGAGTTGGCATAGAGGACTACTTTAGTTCCTCCTCACTCTTGGATGAGAGTGCAAGAGTAGGTAGGTTTGGGGTGGTGGTATGTGGTTCTTGGAGTGGCTGTAGGGTTATGGGTGGCTCTTATAAAAATAGGTCATCATCAACATATAGATGATGGACTAGGACTTAGAGAGCTTTACAATTCTCCATATCATGTCTTGACATTTTATGGTATAAGAAAATTAGATTTTCATCAAACTAGGAAGGTTTAGGACTAAGGGGGTCAAATGGTTTGATGAGAGGCAAAGTCAAACAAGAAGATTTTAATAATCTCTAAAGGATCGTTAAGTAAGACTCAAACAAAAGTGGTAAAGATGTTACAGTTTTGGTTTTGATTTTTGGGGTATAATCCTTCTTAAGTGTAGTCTTAGTAGTAGGAGTTTTCGGTGGTGGAGTATTCTTGGTGGTTGGTGGTTTAGAGATAGAATTTTTAAAAGTATCAAGCTTGGTAGTGGGTGATTTAAAAATAGAGGGGTTAGAAGTAGGATGTTTGGTAATGGAGGGCTTGGAGGTAGAGGGCATAAAAATAATAGGTATGGGTGTATCTAGAAGAGGAGGATGGCTTTGGCATATCTCTCGGAGACATTTTTTCTTAATGTAAGGATGAGGTCCTAGGATGGAAGAAAGATGTGGTCTTAAAATGGAAAGTAAGGTAAAAATAAGTGGCAAGGTTCTGGCTTTTGGGATCCTAGGTAGCTCCATTTTCTTGGTTGGCCTAACTTGGAGTTTATTTGGTGGGATAGGTGGTGTTAAATCCAAATTTAATGGAGGGTGATTAAGGCTCTGAGTAGGGAACATGCTTAGGTTTTTTATGGGATTAGTTGGGATGGGAGAAGGTGCTTGGGCTACT
The DNA here is from genome assembly GCA_037957365.1 of Torreya grandis. Taxonomy (NCBI): domain Eukaryota; kingdom Viridiplantae; phylum Streptophyta; class Pinopsida; order Cupressales; family Taxaceae; genus Torreya; species Torreya grandis. Next base: position 1,133,864 of record JARHVA010004404.1, read on the forward strand.
TTGGGTATATTTGGTTTGGTTGGTTCAACTATGGCTTGAAGGGTTAGAGGTTTCTAATGGTTTGGTTGAGATGATGGTGGGTTCAATATTAGAAGTGGAAGGTTGGATCAATAATGATGTAGTTGAGGGCTCTTTCATAGTTGGGTAAGGAAGCCTGAGATGGTGCCAAAATGTGGCATGATTTGTGATGGGTTGGGATAGGTACTCCAAGTTTTGAACCAATCTAGAGAAAGGCTTATAGATAGGTTTGATCCCTTCAATATTGGTCTCAAAGGACATACCCATGGGTGGAGAGAGGGGAGTGGTTACCTCATCCTTTTCCTCAATCAAAGTCTCCATGGTTTGGGAAGGTGAGTCTTCTATAGGAGAGGTAGATAAAGTGAACTCTTACTTAGTAATGCTTGTTAAAGGAAAAGTGGATTGTTGTATGATAGAAGAGAAGGATATGGTGGTAATGGACACCTTTATTGGTATGTCTTCTGAAGGAGAGGTTGGTAGCTCCACTACCTCAATAGGTGGAAAAAGGGGAATAATTGTTTCATTTATTTTAGTTTCTAAAAGAATAGAAGGTGACTCCACTACCTCAATAAGTGGAGGGGAAGGAAAGGTGATTTGGGAAATGTTTTCCTCAAAAATGAGTTCACTAATAGCTACATTAATAGTACATACCTCATGGTTGTGAGAGGATTCCACTCTATTGTTTTCATTATTCACATAAGGGGAATGTTATTTAAATATGTCAAGTGATTGATTTAGGGGTGAATTGGGGTTATCCAACACAAGTTCCCCCTTGTAAATCAGACTTCAAACAACATTTTTGAAAGTATTACACCTGATAACATCATGCCCAATGACATGGTAAAAGGCACACAATTCATTCTCCTTATACTAACCAGGTATAGGATGAGAGGAGTCAAAATACTATGGAGGTTTGATTGGTGGGAGTTGTATGATATTTGATTTTAACAACTTTTCTAAGACCAAATAATATGACTCCCCTATCAGAGTAAATGGCTTTTGGTTGTTGTGGTTTTAGTTCCTAGTGTTTTTATTGGAGGAATTATAAGAGTTAGGTTGGTTAACAATTGGTAGAGGAATGGTCTTAAGGACAACCACATTCATACTTCCCTTGTTTTTGGTGTTAGTGTTGGTTTGATTTTTAGGTTTTGAGGAGGAAACCTCATTTGATTTGAAGGTGGAATTATTATTTCTCAATTTTAACTTCCCCTCATTAATGGCTCTATTCTCTAACTTCCATGCCATGGTGAAAGCTTCAACAAAGGTCCTAAAAGTCTAAACCTGTAAAGTGGAGGAAATGTGTTTGGCACAAACCTGAGTGAAAATATTAATTAGTTTAGGTTGGGGAAAAGAGAAATAGAGTTAGTTTATCAAGATTCTCCAATGGGCTATAAAGTCAACAATAGACTCATCGTTAAATTTCTGGGTGGAATAAAAATTAGTGATGGAAAATTTCTTAGAGATGTTTATGAAAAAGTGTTTTAAGAAGGTTTGAGCTAGTTGGGAAAAAGAAAAGAGGGAGTGCTTGGTAATAACACTTTACCAATCTAGTTCCAGACTTAATAGAGACACGGGAAAGGTGTGAAGAAGGAGAGCATCATCATAGGTAATAAAATAACAAGAGTGTCTAAATGCTCTCAAATGTTATTGAGGGTCTTCTTTGCTCTAAAATTTTGAAAATTTTGAGAGCTCCCATTGAGGAGGATAAGGTTGAATGAGGACAGATGGGTGAATTGGTTCATTATAGATTTGGTCATATGATAAGAGGTTATGGGTGCCATAAATAGATGACTCTAAAGTGGTCATTTTATCCATTAACATCTTAAAAAGATTTATTTGTGGCTATGCACCCCCATAGTTATAGGGCAGATTATGTTAGGTTTGGGTAGGTACAACATAAGGATGGATAATGGAAGGTTAGGAGGTTGTCATATATTGATGTGTGGACATGGGTGGTTGGGAGGAAGTCATGAATGGGTAGGTGGATATAAGAGGCTAGGTAGAGGATGGATCCATATACGCCTATGGGTTAGGGATGTAACTAGGGTTTGGTATAATAGGAATCTATTGAATAATTGGCATGGGTTAGGTTGGAGGTATGGACGAGTTGATAGGTTGAGGATGGGTAGAAATATTGGTACTAATGGGTGGAAGGGTAGAAGGTATAGGAACCACCAAACTATGGAATGGTGTGGAGATAGCTAGGTTGTAAACAAGAAGGGTAATAACACTAGTACAGGGTACTCCCATGGTAAGCAGAGTGTCAGTGCCCAAAGGTTGGGTTGCTCCTATAATAGAAGGGTTATTGGTTAGGGTGGAGGTGTTTGGGTGTTGGTTGGTTAGGTGGATTGGTTTTGGATGGTGGTATTGGTGGGATTATTGGTAGAAGATGATGCTTGGGTGACTAAGGGTTGGGTGGAAATGGTGTAAATAGAGGTGCTACCCATAAGTTAGGATGATATACCATAGGGTGGGTCAATAGGTGGAAATGAAGTAGGGGTCCGATGGGATATGGTGTTAAGCTAATGTTGGAGGGCTATGGGGTTGTTATCTAGAAAGGTGGTGAAATTCATGTCATCTTGGGAAACCTTCTAAGGGATATTAGGACTTATATAAGGATGGGGGAACTCTTTACATCTGAGACATACTCCATGGATATAAGAGAAGAGGAAGATGGATAATTAGGAGGTGGATCCTGATTTTCTTACTTTCTTAGTTGTTTCCTAGTTAAAACCATGAAAATAGGGAAAAAAATATACAAGTGATCTCACAACTCAAAAGAGAAGTAATCAAAATAAAATTATCTTAAGGAAAATAATGCACACACTAATGTGCATTAAAATCCTAGGATACATTATTATCTCTCTTTAGGATTATGCCTCAACTTTAATGAATTTATGAAGACCAACTTGGGATTGTAGAGGGGTACTATAAGAAGATATCTAAGGATGGTTTCAAGTAGTAAAAATATCTCAAGATCTATACTAAAACTTAGCATGTGGCTTTATATTCGAACTTACCCCTTCACTTCACACACCACAGTGATAAGGGTGTTGGGTGCTTAGCCAAGATATATTAACTAGATATAGATTATACTCAGCCAATGTAATGAGTTGGTTCTCCCCTTAGTGGTGAAATATAGGTAGGATAGCCAAGGAAAGGTGACCTCTAGGTGATGAAATCCTAGTCAAGCCTTATGCCAATGTTTTAATGTTTAATTGAATGTGTGGTTTGGTCTTGTGTGTGTGGAGAGAAGTGAGACTATGATTAATTTACTTGATCAAATTAAGCTATGTGAGATAATAAATATAAGAAAACAATGGATATGTAGTTAATTTTAATCTAAAATAAAATTTTGGTGTCTTTTCAAATGAATAAAAAACAACTAAGATGAACCTAAATATGATGATGATAATGCAAATCCTATGTCTAGGATGAATTCTTTTGATTTTTAGAAGTGAAAGTAAAACAAGACAATATTTACCCTTTTCTAAGAAAATAAAATAAAACTAGAACTTATGTTTTGGAAAGAAAGAAAGGAGATAAAGAATGCTTAATTTTTAGAAAATAATGCAATAGATGACTCTTATATAATGCAACTAAATGTCCTATAGCTATAAACCTAAGAAAAATATCAAGGGCCCCATCAGGTGCACCAAAATGTTTCACTAAAATTTTGCTTTATTTTCTTTAGAAATAAAGTTGTAAAACTTAAAATAAGGGTGAGGTCATTGGAACCTAATATGTTTCACGTGCATTGATCTAGATGATTGTAGAGACTCCTCTTTGTCTAGGGAGGAATGACCTATAAATAATAACTAAAGAAATGGCTGATTAGTTAGATAGTAGGGTGGATTTCCTAGTGTGAGCTAGATCCAAGAAGCATAGGCTTTATTGGAGGCTATCAAACCACACTTTTAAATAATTAAGTTCTAAAAATTAAAGATAAATTGCTTACATAAATAATAGGGGATACTAAAATGAAATACAAGAAGTGGTTGAGAAGAAATAAGTACTTTTGACTAATTATAGAAATAAATGATTAGATATCAATGATAAATAAATCAAACATGGTTGAAAAGATTGAGTGATCCTATGTGATAAAATAGAAAATCAAAAAATGGAATTTGGTTATGGTTAGATAATTCAAATAAGCTTGTTATTAAAAATGATAGACAAAGTTCATCAGGGGTTAAGGTCAAATCGTCAGTGGTTAGGAGACCATTGGTGGTTAATGACCATTAACAATTAGGGTCAAACCATCAATAGTTAGGAAACCATTGGTGGTTATTGTGGGATCTGACTTCAGAAATTAAGTTTGGTTGAGAATGTTATAGAAAGTTTTTGGAAGGTAAGTTTGGGTTGGCATACTAGTTTCAAGATAGAGGGTAAGGTTTAGAGGTGTTTGGTTTAGGTATAGGGATCTCAAATGATTGAAATAGGTTGTGGATGTCCTTGGAGAAGAGAATAAGTGTCTGGAGTTGCATAGACTCAACACAGGAAAATGGGGTGAAAGTGAAGGTGACATAATAAATGAAACAAAGAAACTAATTGTTGAATCTTGATAAGGAACAAATACTTAGCTTTATTGTTGTTGGTTTGAATAATGTTGAGGTCGGTTAAAAGCTTCTTGTATATTATAAAGTAATTTTAGTAGAGTGATAATACCTTGTCTATTGACTGATGAGTTATAGTAGCACTTTTGAGCTTTATCCTGATCACTATAAGTCAGAAGGATACCTACACAAAAAATATTTATCTCTTACACAAGAAGTTATGATTATCCATTTCACCTCCTCTTCCTCTCTTAATATAGAGGGAAGGGATTGGTGAAAAAATAAGTACAGTAAGGTGTTTAACAACTATCTAAATTTAAGCTCAACATGTATTGATTATGAAAAACAATAGATCAAATAGACATTGATAGAAATATCTGATAGAGTTTTAGTTGAATTTAACCCTTGAGGTGGTTAAGGGAAACTATTGATGGTTAAAGGTTGACCATTGATGGTTAGGGTCATAGTCACAAATGGTTAAAGTTAGCTATTTTCACTAATGATTAGGAAATGGTCCCAAAGGGGTCCAGGGGTGGTATAAGGTTTAGTAAGACATCCAAAACCATAACATATTGATTTTTAGTATCTAAAATATATATCCTCACCATCTTCCTCTCCTATTTGAGTCCCTTCCCACCCATATGTCATTTGAATCACTCTGATCACTCCTCTTGCCATAATTCATTATAATTTTTACCTCTATAGTGAAATGAAATTTAATATTAGATTTGTTCTTTATTATTGACATAAATGATTATAATATCTATCTTAAGATTAATTAAGCATTGATATAATATGTTTTATCCATATATTACCTTGAAAATTAGACTTTAATCTTGCTTCAATTATTACCTTATATTTATTTTGTCATTAATATTAAGGTTAAATTTACATAAGTTTAGTTTGATAATGGATATAAGCATTTATGAAATAAATATCTTGTAGCCACCTATTATTTTTTGTTTGGTACAACAACACATTGTTTTGTAATAGCTATAGTAGTAACATTTACAAATCATAATTTGACAATCTTTTGTAAAAACTTATTCTTGAATCAATCTACTCTTGGATATTCAAAAAATTAATTTATAAGACTTTTATTTGACATTTTTATGGATTAGAACTCAATAAATCCAAATTTAAAACAATTTATTATGTTCAGATTATAAATGACATCGATGAATTTCGATTGTGTTTGACTTGAATAGTGTTTTCATTCTTATGGTTCATAAAAAATAGGTTATTAGAAAAGAAGATGAACATAGTATTAGTTATTGAGATCAATAAAATACTAATTCCTTCGACCAAAATTAAGGGATTTATTGCACATATGTTTATGTTTTTTCAAAATTATTATATGGACATTGTCTTATTCAAAAAACATAGAAAACCTAATGAGTCATTGCTCCAAGAAATAACATTGACAATAAATAAATTTAAATTTATATATACCTAATAAGATTGAAAATAAATTCATTGAGATGATTCTAAAGATTTATGAAACCCTATAATATTTTGTAAACCACTTGAGTTCATTTGGAAATATAACAGGGGTTTATATAATCAATTTAATATAGTGATAATCGATTACTCTTACAAGAAAATTATATGTAATAATAAGAGTAATTATATCACAAAAACACATTTAATAGTTATTTTTATGAATATAATTATTTGATGAAGGAATTATGGTTGATGTTGTTACACATAAAATATGTCACAGATGTAAGGCAAATAGTAAATAGATTGCATTAATCAATATGATGTTTGTATTAATACATGACATGATTATTATATTAGAATCATAATTATTAATTATGAGGTAGTCATAGATACATGTATAAGGTTTAATCCAGTATGTGATAATACCTACCTTTTGATTGTTAATTCATGTTGTAAATAATTATTAATTTTGTGTTGATTCTAATTACACTTGAGGATGGATTTTTTAAATTTGTATTTTAAATTATAATTAATTTTAAATGGTTCATTATCATTAAATTGGGGAATTAATTATAACATGATAAAAAGAGACTAAATATGATTTTCTCTCTCTCTCTCTCTCACACACACACACACACACACACACACACACACACACACACACACACACACACACACACACACACACACACAGAGAGAGAGACACACACACACAGACACACACACACACACAGAGAGAGAGAGAGAGAGACACACACACACACACACACACACACACACACACACACACACACACACACACACACACACACACACGATTTCATTTCTCTTAACATTGAGGTAAAATAAGGTGATTATGGAGTTAGAAAATCATAATCATGGGTTGTATAAGATTATGGAGTTGAATGATAATATAATGAATAAATACAAAAAGCATCACATGTTGAGATGTATTAGTGACAATATATAATAACTTGGTAAACACTAGGGAGCACTTATGAAAATTGGTACAAACTTAGACATGCTATTTGGATAAGTATTATGAAAATGTATAATATTGTATGTTTAAGTATTATTGTGTAGACCTTTTATACATTGTTAGTTAGTAATGAGGAATGAGGAATTAAGTTTTGGAGTAAATATCCACTAGCAAAATAAAATTTAGAGCATTTTGAAACACTTTAGGTCTAGCTCTGGACTATTTTGAATTCAAAATTATCATACAAATGTAGTACTATAACAAGCACTGGGCTATTACAAATCATGATATGTATGCTAAATTGGCACCATTTTATTCCAAGTAGTCTTTGGATAATCTACATTATGTCCATAATGCATAGAAAAATAATTTTGAAGAGCAGAACATATTATCATAATGTTAATCACCTAAAGTATCTATTTAGAAAATCTCATTGATTATACAACCATAGTAGGAATCAAAAATTTGGAGTTAAGTGGAGCTATCTACAATAAGGATGTAAGTCATGATAAATCTAGAAAATAAAATTAGTCATAATGGGAAAGATGAAAATATAACAATATGAAGGTACAATGAATGAATTCTACAAAAAAACATTATTAAGGTTCAATCCATAAAAGATCAATATTGAAGTCAATTTATCCAAAGAAAAACAAAGAGGTTGACCAAGGGAGAATTAAATATGAATAATTTTATTAATTATTTAATGTATGCATGTTTATCTTCATATGAGAATGTTCTAGGTGTTCTTTGCATGGGCATGTTAAAGTTTTGCCTTCCATATTTTTATTGTTGCATAAGGGATTATGCAAGTATACAATAAATGTTTGAACAAATATATATAATAATAATATAATGCCATATATAAACTCTATTAAATATAATAATGTATAATGTTATAACATTGTATTACTATCTTATTTTATTATATTATAATACTTATTATTAATCAATGTACTAATATATAGGTAGTAGTACATAGAATTAAATTTATACAAATGTACACATTATTAAAACATATATTTAAATTATGGAGAGGACCTTTAGGTGAAGTATAAAACATGAGTCTAGAGTCATTTCAATCAAATCATAATGGGGATAGAGAATAAATTTGAACCAAGTTATGTCTATAAGTTAGATAAAATGTTTTTGTTGTTCAAATATTTAAATATGCAGGGTGGTTTGAGTTTCTTGAGAAATTTTAAGGATTTGAAGAGGAAATTGTTGAAAAAATCACATGAATCTTGATGAGGAATTATTCATAGTGTAGGGTGTGAATAATCAAGTAAGTTCTACTTTCATAAGTAAAATTTTTGGTATCTCAAAGTAGGGAGAATACTTTGTTGACACTATATCTACTTATTGTGAATTAATTATCTTTTTTGTAAATAAAGGGAGATAATACCTAAGGAAAGTTATGATAAAAAGGGGTAAAACAAAGGTATTGTCTGAGATAGTATTATAGAGCCTTGAATATTAGTATTTATATGGGTGATGAAATATTTTACATGTGATGTCCAACATGAAACTATTTTAGGGTCTATAATTAATATGTTAAACCATCTTAGATATGGCGTGGAACATATTGAGTACAAGTTTAATTCTCCTAATTTCCTACATTTTAACCTCAAATAATGGCCAAGAAATATAAAAAAATATTAAATCCTCTCAAGCATCATGGCCTAATTCAATTGATTTTCAAGCATCATTTTTTTATAAGACCAATGGGGAAGATAAATGGAACAAATTTTTAACAAACAAGCACAAGGAGTGTTCCTCAAAACCTTCACCTTCTAGCTTCAAAGACCTCAAAATAAAAAATCAACATATATAAAAATAAAAAACCCTCTCATCTATAAAAATAAAATAAGAAGACTCATCCTCTTATCACATAAGGAGTATGAGGAATAACACATGGTACTTGAGATTATTAAAACCATGCATGAAACTGATTATATCTTGATGGATTTACCACCTAAAGTCCCTTAGCCAAAATAGAGTATCTTAGTTGATAAATTCAAAGCACCTATGTAGATATAAGAATGGAAATCCAACAGTTTTGTTGAAGAAGAGGTAGAAATCCTTCAGGTACTAACATTATCTAAAGATAATTTTTATTTACAAATGCAACAACAAGAAATATATTCCTTAAAATAACTCCTAAAAGGGAGGGATAATACTAACCTCACATTGCAATAAGATCCTGAGGAAGAAAATTAAAAAAAAAAAATTATGAGGAAAAATGAAACAATTGAATGAGGAATTAGATAAGACTAGGTAAGAGGTATTAGTTATTCAATAAAAAGATCACGAGATAAAATGTTTAGAGAAAAGGAAACTACCACTGAAATGGTAGCACAAATGTTTTTAGAATGCTATATTTTGTGTTTCATAAATATATTACTAAGGTAAGAATAAGAATTGAGTAGTTAGAAAATGCTCGACATACACCATCATAACTCAAAAAAAGGTGATGATATGGTGCAAATTGATTTTGACTTTCTATAAATAGTAGTGAAAAAAGGATTGCAATAATGGATAAATAGATGTTATGTATTGATAAATTTAGAATAATAAAATAAAAACTTGAAAGAGGATCTTGAAAAACTAAAAGAACAAAATGAATTAATAGAAGATAGATGGTTTTTAGCCTATCAAATGGGGGATGCTCTCCTTACATGTATAGAGCCTTTCCATTTCCATGATCTATTACTAATGGAATGGTTATTAAAATAGAATTTATTTAGTATATCATGAAAGAAATCACATGAATTTGATGATGAAAAACAATTCATGGAGGCATATGTGAATTCACTATGTGAATTATTTTTACATAAATTACTCATTGGCCATGTCACAAAATTCATGATCAATCTATTTGTGGGATAATCTAAAATAACATATTACATTTTATTTTTACAAAACCAAAAATAATGGGATGAAAAGATGGAAAAATTTGGTGTTCAAAAGGCAAGTGCAGGCCTCATGATGATGCATGAGTATCCATCTCAGGACCTATTTATTGCATCTTTCAAATGTCAAGCCTACATGCCTGAGTTGAAAGGGAAATATATTTTATTTTTGATAGAGTGCATAGATGATTTAATAATGTATAAATTAATCACATTCAATTCAACTTATTTATATTGTAGCAAAACATGGGAAGGACTACCTGAATCCTCCATGAAAAAAGATGAACTATCCTAAAACAATCTTAGGTGGGCACTTAAGAGGTCTAAAATCCATATTAAAATAATTTTTGAGTTGAAAAATCAATGGATTGGGATGATATACATACCTTTTTTTCTATTACTACTTTTTGATTTATATCATCTAAATGGGGAGTAACCCCTATAAGACTTTGAAAAATGGAAGGATAAAATAGAACACAAAGGGTATGATGATACTAGAACTAATAGTTGGGAAAGTTTTACAAAGAAGTACAAATTAATTACACTCATAGAATCATAAAATATGAAAATAGAGAGATGGTGTGCATGATGAAGGCCTACAAGGTATTAAGCTAGGGGGAGATGATGAGACTATAAATTATCTCATCCAAAGCGCAATGTAGTTAGATGTGGAAAATATATATTGTTAAAATCATGTGAGGACATAATTGGTACAATTATTATAAATTATAAATTCATTATGTTTTCACAATTCTTATATTTGAAAATATAAATGTATTTTATAGAATTATATATTAAATTTCATCTCAAATAGTTCAATTATCACCTATAAAATAGTGTTAAATTATTGTATGGAAGGTTTTTCACTATTATATATGTCATTATTTAATTTTATGATCATTATTAAGGTCCTCACATGATTTTTTTAATATTAAATTTACACATTCTAGTTTTATGATTGTCAAGGTGTTGAATTATAGTGTGTATCTATGTGTAAGTGAACACATAGTTAGACTAGAGTATCTCCTATATTATAACATTTTCTTGGAAAGTAGATGTGATATTTTTAAAAATAGGGCATAATAGTTAGTCATTGAATAAATAGGAATTAATTTTTGGACTAAATATCTAGTAGCAAGATCAAATTCAGAGCATTTTGAGATAGTTCAGGTCTGGCTCCTGACTGTTTTGACTCTAAAATTAGCATTAAAAATAGTACTAGAACATGCACCGAACTATTATAGTTATAGATTTGTATGGTAATTTAACCTCATACTATTAAAAGTATATCTTTTTTAATACACAATAGGCCCAAAATGTGTAAAAAGACAATCATATTTCCTTGGAAAATCATACTTCCTTCACTCATGGTCATCCTCTTTATTTCCCTTAGGAAAATCAATGATAGATTTATTTCATTATTGATATCATCATCATCATCATCATCATCATCGTCGTCGTCGTCGTCGTCATCGTCGTCGTCATCGTCATCATCATCATCATCATCATCATCATCATCATCATCATTACGGTGTATTTTAAGATTTTAGATTAAATGTTATAATTGTTTATATATTATAGTATACTATTATATTATAAGCTTGTAATAATAATTGTAATATATATATATATATATATATATTTATATTATAATTATTATTTTTAAACTAGATATTGTCAACTATAAACTATAATTTATCAAGAAATCAAAACACAATATAATTTTTTAAATTTGATATTTTTTTTATTATATCAGGTTAAAAAATGGGTTTTGAAATGCCCCAAATCCTTATACAATAGAGAGAAAGATGAAACATTAAATGCTCTAATGGGACATCTCTACCAATGGTGGTAAAGTAGGCAATAAGAAAAACACATACCAGGAACTGCCACCAAAGAACAAATAGAAACTTACTGAGGAAACTTTCACAAAGTTTTCACCAGACTTATTCATGGGCCTTGACCCTCTTTTTTTCTTACATTCTAAATATTATCATGAGGGTACCCTAAATAGAGAGACATACAAGAGGTCTAAGCCATTCATTTTTTTACCTTTTTTATTCTTTTGAACCACAAACCATCCTTACTTATTTTTATCCTACTAGGCCAATGAAACATTTATAAATTGAACACAGGGCTAGGATTTGTCTTCTACTATTATACCAATAAAATTTTCTACCCTAGGAAAATCCAAATTTGGGTTTTCCTCTAAGGAGGAGGCTAAGATGGACATAGCCTTCCTTGGAGATATTAAGTCAGTCAATAGTTCTTCTTCAGAGTGAGAAGAATTTTTAGGGTCCTCATTTGAACTAGGGGAAATAGGGACTTCAAAAAAAGAGGCATAATCCTTGCTATCAGTAGACAACTCTTTGTTCACAACCAACACCATAAGGTTTTCGGGAATGAAATATTTCTACCAAGATGAATCCTTATTTTTTTGAGGAGACTATAGTTTTTGGTCAAATGCCTAGTGCCAAAATAACTATGACAACAAAACAATAAACCTTCATAGTCAATAGGTTGATACCAAGGGCAATCTCCTAATTGTAAGGTGATCTGTTTAGGAAGATTGATTCATAGTCAATAGCTTAAGACAAAGTGCGATCTCCTAATTACAGGGTGAATTTTCAAGAAGATTCTTGGAGGTATTAATATTCACCAAAAGATTAGAAAACATAGTAAGTGAAAAGCTATTGGTATTTAGATGTAATTACTAAAACTCACCTAGAGATCTACCAATAGCCTTCAAGCTAGAATAGTGTAAAACTATAGTGGGAGATTGGGCATGTGAACCTATATGGGTTTTATATACATAGGTTCAATGAGGGGATTTAAGGTAGTGGACAATTATTTCAAGACCAAGGGGTGGTGATTCAAGCTCCATAATTTGTTTTGAATATTTTACTTATCCTTAATATTACAAAAAATTATAATAAAGATGTTATTTGCATAATGGTAAATATCAAGACTACCTAAGAGGAGGGGTTGCCAATGTTTTGAGATCTAGTCATGAAGTTATTAAATTTTTGTCTAGTGACATACAAATCTGTAGATGATACCCCTAGTTGAAAAATATTCCTTCATTTTAAGTACTAACTTGGATTCCTCCTTGTAAAAAATCACCACAAGGTCAAGAGAAGTAGGGGTGAGGGGTTTGGGGTCCACTTTAGAAGCTATCCTACAAGAGACAACATAGATGAAAGAGATAGGATTGCATCAAACATCCAACCTAACCCTTTCCTCCATTTTCATGATGTCCCAACCCCTAGAGGTAGGACTACCAATTCTAGGCTAAACATAGTTGAAGGGAGACTTTGACCCATCTGCATGATGCATCTTATTCCTCCAAGCATTTAGCTCAGACCCAAATAGCAGGTGGTGATAAGAGGTAGATGATAGTGGCTTCAACAAATATGGGTGAGCATTATTGTTTACAACTACTCTACCATTTTAAAAATTGTTGGGTGGGAAGGGAAGCATCGAGAGACATAGAAAACATTGTATATTGATTGAGAAATCATTGTGTGCATTGAAATATGTCCAAAAAGATAAAATATTTAAAAAAATGATATTATAAGTGTATTAACATAATTTTTTGAAAATTACATTTTTTTAATAAATAAATGTTAAGATTATTTTAAATAAATTGAAATTTATTATAGTAAATTCCAAAAAAAATTATAAAAAACATGTTTTTGGGATTGATATGAGGGTTTAAAAGGGGCTCTCACCTTTAAACACCATCAATGCAAAAAGATGTTAATGCCTTTCTTGGGATTGCAGGTATTATAGGATGTTCATAAGAAATAATACTAGGATTGTGGCATTGCTAGAAGAAATCATACATAAGGATGGCCCATTCTATTGGGGCATAGCACATGAAGATGCTTTTGAGACCTTAAAGCTCAAACTAGAAAGTATGTTGATATTAAAATTTCCCAATTAGGAAACTCCCTTTCATGTCCACATTGATGCTTCTGTTACTATAATCAGTGTCATTCTTGCACAACCATGTGAATGGAAAATGGATCATCCTATTTCTTTTGCAAGAAGAAAACTAACCAAGGTAGAAAAAAATTACACCATAATTGAACATGAGGCGCTTGCCATGTTCTATGCCCTAAATAAGTTTAGATAGTATTTGTTAGTAACCCCTTCATATTTTTCACTGATTACAAGGTACTTAAGTACCTAGTTAATAAGCCCATTTTACATGGTCACATTTTCTGATGGATCATATTATTTCAAGAATTCTAATTTTTTGATGTAGTAAAGCCTGGAAAAGATAAATTAGGCCTAGACCATCTGTCCTAAATCAACTCAGCCATGTGGCCACACTAATTGAAGATGATATGCTCAATGCACAACTATACCACTTCTAATCCATCCTAGAAGATTTGGTATAAATCATCACATTTATAACCTTTGAATCTACACCTTAGGACAAGACAAATAAAAATAAAGTAGTAGATCATGTTTCACACTGCCCCATTTCAACTCATTACTGAGGAACTATATAAGTTGAGCTATGATGAAATCATGCACTAATGTGTCTTAGAGCACAAATGGGACTCATTAAATTAAGAGGTGCATGAAGCCATTATGTTAGAGATGCCACAACACAAAAAGTGCTACAATCAAGCTTGTGGTGGTCAACTCTATTTCATGATGTTAAATAATATACCAAAACATGTGATGTTTGTCAGTGAATTGGAAAACCAATCCACTAGGATGAGATTCCACTCATCCCCATCCTTTCCTAGGTGCCATTTGAGAAATGGGCCATTGATTTTATTGTGCATATTACTCTCTCTACAAGGTGAATAGGTGTAAGGTACATTCTGACTACCACATATTACTTTACCAAGTGGGTTGAAGCAGTGCCAACCAAGGAATGTACAACTACCATAATAACAAGATTCATTTGGGAAAATATTATCACTAGGTATGGATGCCCACTTAGCTTGACTAGAGACCATGGCATGTATTTCATCAATGAAATAGTTTAGATCATATTGTTTGAATATATGGTGCTGCATCATAAAATTACACCCTACTAGTCCCAAGCAAATGGTACCATAGAAGAATTTAATAAAATACTAGGGATATTCCTCAAAAAGTTATGTGATATTAGTCGTAAGGATTGGGATGATCATGTGTTAGTGGTATTGTGGGCCTATCACACATCATACAAGCACTTGAACAAGGTTACACCATTCCAACTGGTGTTTGATGTAGAGGTTATTTTACCTATGGAGTTCATAGTGCCCTCATTACACATCACACATATTGGTTGATTGGATGACCAAGAGTCTTTAAGCACATTCCTAGAAGATTTGGAGAGGTTAGATGAGACATGCTCCCAAGCATGATGGAGTTAGGAGATAGAGAAGGCCTATTAAAAGGTATGGCATGATAAGCATATCAAGTACAAGGTGTTTATAAAAGGTGAATTGGTCTTGTTATAAGATTATATGTACCTCAAACACATAAGTAACTTATAGATTAGGTGGATGTGACCTTATGTCATCCATAACATCTTGGAAACTGGTGCATGTAAGTTGCACACATTGATGGGTGAAATGTTCCTTGGGAATTTCAACAATAACAAAAAAAAAATTATACCATCAATAGGATAACACTTGTTCCATTTGATGCCTAATTTATGATCAAAAGTCAGTTGATTTATCTTGTGACTATAATAAAATTAACACAATCCAAATATTTTTCATATTTTTTGTTTCTTTTGTGTTGTTTGAATAAGCATGGAAATTTCAAGCCTATAAGAGTAAATTTTTGGTGCTTCCACCCATATAAATCTAGTCTGGTGAGTCAAGTACAATTACATTTTAAGCACCTAAGGCTAGACACCTACATTTTTGGGTACATGTGAAGTCCACCAGGTTTAGTATGAATTTATGAGGAAGACATCATAAGGTGTTCATACACAAGAGATCGAGAGGAGATAATGAGGCACTAGATGATTAGTGTAAGGATTATTATGATGTAGGGGAGGCCAAATAAGAGATTAAAGCACATATAAATTGACCAAGAAAGAGAAAAACACTCAAAAGGAAGCACATCGCCAAGAAGATATGAACCTAGGAGGTTGAATTATGTGTATGTGAATCACTACACTGAGGTAACCATAAGAATGGTGAAGGTCATGCCAAGTTGAACAAAGTGTAAGATAATGATCTTTATGATAGATAAAACTCACCCAATAGTTGGTAGGAAGTGATTATTTGAATCACCTATCACTTCACCAAAGAAACTATTAGCAAAGTTAATGTTATGATAGTGGAAGAATAAAGATCCACATTAAATGAGTAGTTTGTAGTAATTTTTTCCAGATTTTATAGGTTTTAACAAATTTTTAGAATCTAAACATTGTCAAAAATCAATATGGCAGATGATATTAGTGTATAAAAGGGTAGATGGCAGAGGTAAGAGGGTTACTACTATTTTCAAGAGATCAAAATAGAATAAAGTTCCAAAGCCACTAAATAAGAAGCCACTAACAAAAAGGAATCTAGTTCCCCATAACCTCCCCAAGTGAGAAAAAATGAGAAAGTAGAAGATTATGTTTTATCCTGAGGAGAAAAGTAGCCAAGCAAAGGGAAGTTGATAGAGAAACAAAAAATAAGAGACTTCAGTAGAGCAAACAAGATGCCATTAATAGGGTAGGAAGTTCTAAAGATAAACATGTAATCACATTTCTTAAGATTGTAAAACATGCCAAGCCTAATTTTAGGGTTCGATAAAATCAATTAGTCTCACTCCAATAGTAGTAGGTTTAGGATGGGTACAAAATGGTTGAGCATAGGTTCACCACAAGTACAAAGAAACATAAATAAAGTATAGGTAATAAGGGAGGTAGCTGTTACAAAATTAGAGGTGCATAAAATGGAGGGGGTGAGTGTTGTAAATATTAAGCCAAGAGTGAGTTTCAAGTTCACCTATATAGATATAGAACACCCACCATAGGTCATGGTGGGGGAGAAGTGGGTGTCCCTCATGCATGTTTTCAAGCTTAAGGACTATAACCATAGAACATGTAGTAACATGTAGGAATTAAATAAGGACTAGATGATAGATATGGGTAAGAAGACCAAGGTAGGTGCCACATGCTTTGATGTTTGCATCAGAGATAAATTGTAAACCATGGGTGCCATACAGCTTTTTGAGCTACCAAGCTTTAAAAATATAGAAGACTTGGTGCATTTCCTTCTATCATGAGTACATGATGATCAGTTATACTTTACTAGATGAAACATGAGGTTTTTAAGAAGTCACATTAGCAGAATCATAGGGATACTTAGCATAAGAGTAGACATATAAGAAATGATAAAGGATGAGGTAGAGGTAGAAAGGGTTACAAAGTTCTTAGGATACTACTAGTCAAGATTTACTTTACCCATGAAGGGCATCCAAGACCCTAGCACAAGGGTAGTAACACACCTTGTAAGTGCCAAAATTTTACTTGGTAGATGGTGTTTTGATACAAGTAAAACATTATTTTGTATTTCCCACCACATGGTGAAAGGAGTAAGGTTTAATATCTCCAAGTTCATTATAGAGGATATAGTAAAGAATGTGCAAGAATTCCATCAAGTGTGTGAGACCTTTCAGTGGGGATACATGCTTATCCTAATGGTGATGGAGGAGATTGGTATATAATAAGGTGATGACAACCACCTATGGGTGTTTCTACTAATCTATGAGTCCCAAACAATGAATTACTAGGACCTCATCTGCCCCCTAAATTCTCACAAAAATATAAGACTAGAGTAAAAGGGTGGTTTTAAAGGTATGTAGAGGTCTTTGGGAAGGAGTGGTGCATCCCATAAGAACTCCCTCAATAATTTATGGGAATAAAAACCTTTGTGGTAATGAAACACTTTTATGTAGTGTGCCTAACACTCATAGATGGAAATCTATCAAGGTGGTTTTTGTTACCTTACACATTCTCAACCAAATAATTCATGGTGGTGATAAGGATAATCCCCAACATATAACAAGTTGAAATCCAATCCAAGACCATAGATCACAATAGAAGAATGATGAGGTGTCAATTTGTGTGCCTAGGAACCAAGACCGCCAAGGATGAGTAGGATGATAGTGATAGACCTGACATCTATCCCCTCCAAAGGTAATAATAAACATAAGGATTTTTAGCCTTTACTATGAGATGAAGACATGCAAGAAGGGCAAGATCCTAAAAAGGAAGATGATTACCCCCTCCTAATAGAGATGAAGGGAAAGATGTGTTGAAGCTATAGACAAATTCACTCCAAAGGAAGAGGGGTGAAAAATTAGAAGAAATCATGGAGTGCATATAGTTGAAACTAGACTTCAAAGAATAAATTTCACCCCATGCTCCAAAGAAGCACATGACATTCATGCAAGAGGGTGTGTCTTCTAGAAAGCATAAAAAAAAAGACTAAGGGACCCATAGCATTCCCTATAAACACCCTTGTAGATATGTAAAGAGAGGTGGAACTTACACCCATAATAGAGGAGGAAACTAAAGAAGACATAGAAGGGACCTATATCCAAAAAATAGGGGAAGGTGAAAAGGATCTCAATGTTGGAAATGTTTAGGAGGCCTAAAAAGTAACATGACCAATGCATTAAAATTAAAAAAATAAATGGCAAGCCTCACATCCATCACCACCTCATTAATGATCCCACCAAGGAAACCCACACCAATACCTAGGGATAAGGCCTTTTGAATGGCCCCTCAAACTATTGAGGAGGAAAGAGTGGCTTGGAGGAAGATGAGACTGAATGATAATGATATGAACTGAGATTTGGCACTTGAGGAGAGTATAATCTTGACTAAGAATAGAAAAAGTCCAAGTTAGAGAAAAGGGCCACAAAGGTTCCCTCAAGATCAATACCAATAGTAGAAGTGGTCAAATAGGTATCAAGTGACCCCACTAAAAAAACAAAAAAAATTGCACAAGAGGCACACCCAAGTAGTGAAGGGGTGTCTAGGAATAAAGAAGGTGATACTAGTGCCTTAAAGCAAAAAATGGAGACAACTAAAGATCACCAACAACAATAAGGCAATACTGGCACTGAAGAAATAAATCTTGAGGTTTGATTGAATAAACCCTAGGATGAAGAAATGGATGAGGGAGAGAAGTCTAGTGAAGCACCCCCAAGGGTCAAATAAGTGAATCCTTAGAGAAGCATGCTGAAGAGAGAGGTGGAACTAGTGAAGAGGAAGAAGTACACACAAAAAAGGTTGTCATTGAAAAGGATGACATAAAGATTAATGAAAGGGAGATGATATAGAAGAATTAGGGAGGTGAAGATCTATAAATGTATGAAATTATGCCCCCCAAGTTACCATGATAAGGATGCACAAGTAGCTCTCATTTTTGATAGACCATTATATGGATGAGCCCTAGTTTGAGGTTCCAAGAGTGGCTACTTTGAGCCTAGAAGAATCTAAGGAAGGGAAAGAATCCCTTCTTGTTGACCCATGCACCATGAACCCAATCCAATCTAGGAATACACTAATAAAAATGGACATATAAGTAACATGCAGAAAGATCATCAATGATGGCAAGGTGAATAAATTGCAAAAAATCCTCAAAAAATTTGAGGAGGCACAGGTCAATAGGTTAAATTTATAACAACTTTATTAGCATGTGGTGGTGGCCAAACCATATCTTTTGGTTGACATCAACACTTTATAACTTTTAAAGGTCAAAAATATTTGTGTATTGGTGGAGTAGATGCTACTAAGACTACAACATGAGCCAACATAATAAGAATAATAAGAGAAAAACCCAAAAATTACACTAAAGAAGGAGCTATCAGACAAGCTCCAAGATGTAGAATATCTCTTTGAAAAGTTGGAGAAGGGTGCAAAAATAATAGATGCCATTTTACTAAGCTTCTCCAACCAAGCCTTAGTAATAGATACATTTCTAAAGAAAGAGAAGGATGAGGAGTATCTAATGGCTCAAGTATACTCCAAAGTTAGGGTAGAATAGTTGAAAATCATGGGCATCATGAATGCGCTAAGTAATCAGATCAAAGACTAAGAAAAAACCTTGGAAGAACTCTTTCATGCTATATAGGCTAAGGTCAATGAACAAGGGGAGATCTTATATATAATTATGGCAAAGGTGAAATATAATATATAATCCTTTCATAAGGAGCTAGGTAAGATAGATACACCTATACTTAGTACGACATCATCTAAAATTGATAGTACTACACAAAAAATCAAGCTATCCATAAAGGTCTTTGATGACTTCAGTGCCAAAATCCAAGAGAATGTACCTAAGTTCTATGTTCCCAAGAGTTTGATGGCTTAGTCTAAGGGAGGAATAAATTTTTTGTATGGGGTAAATGTTGGACCCCTAACTTGTTAATAGAGTATTTGCACCAATATAACATCCACCTAGGTGAGAGTAGATATTTTTGGAAATTGGTTAGCCTAAGGATTTTTGTATCCAGTTAGAGGATGCATCACTAATCTTGAACCAACTAACATATGGATAACCATATCTCGAACATTTAGGGCATCAATGATTATTTTAAGAGACATGACAAGTGTAGTGTGGAGTTCATAGAGTCATGGAGCTAGTGGTTATGATGACAAAATTCTAGCTCAACACTTAACATGCAACTTTTACCCTAGAAAAGATTCTCTTAAAGGATTATATAAGGAGCTTGAACCAAAAGAGGAAGGGAGAGAGAACTAAAGTGAAGATATAGAGAAATAACTTCAAAGCCATGTCCTGTAGACCTTGATTTAGAAATGATTAAGGCTTAAAAATAGAATGGAGGCCATTCTGGCTCCAAGTGCATGGGCTCAAGATCATTTTGAGCCTCTAGGTTATGGCCATTATGTTTTGAATAAAATTATTAATATGGAATTTCAAATATAATAATGTTGTTGCATTAAAATGTGTTATGTGTCTAGTTTTTATATCTTCTAGTATTGTTAATGTGATGCAAAGATTTTTGATGGCATACTTTTAATTACATTATGTTAATTAATGTTTGTACATTTTACTAGTTTTATACTTTAATGGACTCTCTATAATTTTTGTGACATCATATTTATTGTACTTAGAGGATGAGTATAGATCTACACCAGTAACCCAATCCTTGTTTAAATTGCATTTGAACCAAATCAATCGTATGACCCATTAAGCACCTACATGATGCTAGGCTTAATATAAGAAAGGCTTGTGTCTATGGATCTACCCGAGTTAAGTTTTTAGTACATTAGTTAAGTACCCTTAGTGAATCCTCACACCATGACACAACTATTCCAATGTGGGCCCTAGTTAATTCTCAACTATGATTCGGGTGAGCGCATAAGGCCTATGATTTATGTGGATTGATGCCAGTGCAATTGAGTATTTAAATGTTGAGTGCAAAGGGAATATCCCATGCTTGTGCCTAGTTTTATTAAACCAAGACCCTAGACTATTCATAACATACATATATAAAATTCAAGAGAAGAAGAAGGTTATGAGTATACACTAAACTATTCCATCTAAAAGCTTCCCCAAAGCTAAGGATATCCTATAAAACTAGGGAATGGATCTCATTTAGAGACCAAAAAACAAAATATGAATGTCTAGCCGGGATGTTACTAAATATACAATTTTTATTTTTTATTTGATGAGGTAAATGCTTTTGAAATCAAAGCTATGAATCAAAAAAGTGAGGGTTTTGATAGTTGGACCCACATTCAGGGGGAGGGTTTTATGTGGTAGACCCACAACCAAGCATTAAAAAGCACAACAAAAGGGGCTTAAGGATTACATACCAAACCAAGAGCATCAAAGAGGGTTTTGATGATCCCACAACCTTTAAAAAGCCCAAATAGAGGGTTTTAAGTCTCCCAAAAATGTATCAAGAAAAATAAGAGGGTTTGAAGGCTCCCAAAACCTTGGTAAATTAGACAATAAGGGGGTTTTAAGGCTCCCATAACCATAACATGAAGTTTTTACAAGTTCCCACAACCTCATCACAGTTAAAAATGTTTCAAATTAATGGGATTTGAAGGGATGAGACCCTTTGGTAGGACTTCCATAAGACTTACTCTATAAAACAAGAATCCCCTAGGAACAAAAGGTCTTTTGCCGCTTAGGTATTCCTCACAACCTTCACACAATTAAGACATAGTAAGTGGGCTTTTTCTCCCACTAAAACTAGCAAGGTGGATTCCTCTATCATACACTCTGATAGGATAGTATTTGGTTTGTATTAATATAACCACCCAAAACTAAAGCAACTAAAATTGAACATGGATATTTGTAGCTTTGATCTTCAATATATTTTTTGCCCTTCTTCTATGTTTCTTGCATGCATTAGGAGTTCAAACATGTATAAATGAAACCAAAACCATTGAGAAGTATTTATCCATGTCAGATATGATTTTATAAAATCTTATGACGAATAACGAGAATCCTAAAACTTGTATCCAATTATGAGATTCAAAAAGATAAATCCCAACAATAGATATTCCTTGAGACTTACACTATAGAACAAGAGTATGCCATGGGTAAAAGATCTTTTGCCACTAGGGGCTTATGCATAACCTCCTCTAGTTCAATACATATAAAGTGGAATTTTCCTCCCACTAGATCCATTAATGGATAATTCACAACAAGGGCCTAACCATCTCATCCTCAACATTTTGATTATAGTTTGAAACACCATAGGGTTTTTTGTCCAAATATGAGAAATATCCTTGAAATATTGGGCAAATCCTAAAACCCAGAAGAGGCAAGGGTGGAATCCTCTATCATCTAATCTGGTAAGACAAGTTTTGATTTGGTTTCCTCTATCCACCATGATCAAAAATGAGGAAGACTGAAAACAATCCCCCATAGATCTGGTCTTCCACAAGATTTCTTGCCATCCTTCATAGACCTTATGTATGGTAAGTGACCGTATAAAATCACTCAAAAATACCACCACCCATGAATATGGCTCATCCTTATCAGATCAAACTTCAAAAATCCTTGTGAGGAGTCCTCTGTCTTCCTCATTAGCCTTTAAACCCATAACTTTAATACCCTCCATTAGTTCCAATATGTTTAGATCTATTGTAGTGATGGGCCCTGAAACCTTCATGACTTTGTTATAAAAACCCATTGGTGTTATGGATTTCCTCAAAATGAAATTCAAATTGTTGAAGGTCCTCCAATCCTTTTGTTTCCAAAATGTTTCTATGATAGGGTTCTCCTAAAAAAAACCCCAAGTAGATTCACTCCTTGCCTGAGCTGGGGCTCTTAAAAAAACCAAACAGGTGCTATGAGAAACTTTTGCTCTGATATACAATTTTTATTATTAATGGTATAGTATATGAATTTATAATCAATTATAACAAGTTTATTTTTAATAATTCAAATTTATTGAAATTAAAAAATATATGACTATAAACTATTTAAAAAAATTATAAACTTTATATTATTTAAAACTAATCAATGTTAAATATAAAAAATAAATGAATACTATTATTACATTTTACATAACCAGACATAATATCCAATCATATCTCACCATGTAGGGAATTGTCACTATGAGGATTTGAGCTAATTGCATCTCGCCAATAAATTTATTTAATTTATTTTTTATAATAACTACTAATATTATTTTAAATAAATTAAACTTATTACATTCTAAAAATATTTTCATATACAATTATTATTATTAATGCTATAGTATAACATTTTATATTGAATTATAATAATGTTTTTTTGAATAATTCAAATATATTAAAAATTTAAAGTATATGACTATAAACTATTGACTAAAAATTATGTGATTTATATTGTCTAAATAAAATTAAAGTTTAATATATTGATTAAAAGAATACTATTATAATATTTTGCATAATATACCTAATATCCAAACACATTTTTCCATGTAGGGAATTGTTACTATGAGGATGCAAACCAATCACATTTCACCACATTTATGAACATCTGATAGATTTATGTTATAATGTTTACACCAATGATTATAAAATTAATAATAATGATTAGCTATATTAAAAATGAATTAATCATGTGAATTATCTCTTAGAGTGACAACTATTACATGTAATTATATTATTAGTATTTGAAAATCTTTACATGTTTTGTTCAACTACATTTACATAGTCTAAGTGACAAAAATAATGTAACTCATCATTTTTTCACTAAGTTCATCCCAATAAATTTCAGTTAGAGTGGGTAGCCACTCACACTAAAATTTGAAAAAATATTATTAATCCTAAATTAGTAGAAAGCTATTATTATTATTCGAAAAGCTAAATTACTTGTTATGTTTATATTATATTTATTACCTATAATAGTGTTGAACCATAATTTACACATATTATAAAAAAAAGCATGTAACTCATCCTTTTTTCATTAAGTCCATCTTGAGATATCTCAGTTACAGTGGGCAATCATCCAATAGACTAAAGGCTTAGAAAAAAAAATTAATCTTAAATTATTGGCATTTTAAGAATATTATTATTTAAAAATAAAAATTACATGTTATGTTCATTTAAACCATTACACATAGTATACTAATAAGAAGCATTCAACAGGTCCTTATTTCACTAAGTTAATTCATCATCCTAATAATTAGCTCTAAGTTAAAGAAACTACTTGTTTTAATTTAATACAAAATAATGTTGAACCTTATCATTGTTTTAAGTATATATTATTAGAAACTATTGACATGCATATAATTAATTTCACTATATTAATTGAAATGATTTTGAACCATTACATAGATAATAAACAAGCTAATAATTTTCATTTCAATTGCACTAAGTACATCTTAAAAAAACTCTCAATAAAATTTTAGGCTTCCCACTCTAAAATAGAATAATGGCACTGGGATAGTAGTAAAACAATGCAACACATCACCTTATAAATTTAAAAATGTTTACATTATGAAATAATTAATTAATAACTTTTCATTAATAATTTATTTTATATTAGATTTAATAATTTGTCAAGGTAATATTGAGTCCTAGCATATTTTTTAACTATTCCCTTGAGTGCCAAATGTGGCGAGTGATTTAAATTTCCTTTACTCCTAAGAAATGATAAGCTTTCATATGTTTATGGTGATTCATAATGCATTGATTCAGGAAAATGTGTTATTCCCAGAACCATATCAGTTCTCGATGATAATAAAATCATTGCTAAGTAATGGCATGTATTAATTTCTATTTATTACAACCTATCAATTATCAGTATACTATGCATCCTAATGTACTAATTTGAGTGATTTTGTTATTTCTAGACCATAATGGTTTCTAAAAATCTCAAAATATATGTAGAGTAATAGTGTTTTTTATTTTTTTGTTTATTCAAACCTATCAATAAATGGTTTATTATGGGTCCTAATACATTGATTTAGGAAAATCTATTATTCTTAAAACCATTGCAGTTCCTGACAGGTTCAAAATATTTGTGGGGTAAGAGAATTAATTAATGTTTAGTTATTCCAAGGTAATAATGTTTGGTTTTTGACTTGTCATAATGCAATGAATTATGTAAATTTATTTTTATCAAAACCATTTTAGTTCTTGATGGGCTCAAAATCATAGCAGACTTACATAATTGATTTTAACTAGTGATGTTGAAAACTCTCTATCATTGACATTTTCATAAGGACTGTCCAAGAAATTAAATTATTGGCAAAATTAAAATCTTTTATAGTGTTGTTAATTCAAACCTTTTTATCAACTTACAACATCTAACATTATTGAATAATTTAATTTAAGTGCCAATTTTGATGATTAATTTTATTCTATTCCTCTTGAGAAATGACTCATTTCCATCAAGTCCTAATACACCATTACCAGTGATTATCTTGTTCCCAAAGCATTTCAATTCTTGATGAGGATGAAATCCTTGTATATTAACACCATCGATTAATATTTCATTATTCCTTCTACGTAATGACTAATTTTTGACATGTCTTATTGCACCATTATGGGTGATTATGTTATTACCAAAACCATTTCAATTATTGACAAGGACAAAATCCTTGCTAATTAACACCATCAATTAATTTTCCTTTATTCCTCTTGAATAATGACTGATTTCAAAAGGGTCACAGTGCACTGATTCTAGTGAATATGTTGTGCACAAAACCACTTATGTTCTCAACATGTTGACAATTTCCATGGATTTTAATTATTCATTCTACATTATGACATTTATGATGATTAATTGATTTTGATATCACCAATTTTAATGCGAGAGATTAAACTAAAGATGATTAGACTTGTATATCTTTTATATGAACATATACACAATGTTTCCAAAATAATAACTAATGATAATTAATATGATTTCCAAATGAATACTTAGTGATAATTAATATAGTTTTCATTCCCAATAACATCAAAATCCCTATAGAGTAACATCATTGATGGATGAAATCTCTGATACTCAAACTACAATGCTTTTTAGAAAGTAAATATTTAGTTAACTAATATTTTGGAAACATTTGGCATTCATGATGATTGATTACTTTGGTTATAATAATTAATGTGATTAATTTTGATGATTTAAATTAATGTGAGTGATTTAACTTATGTTGATGATGAGTTGATTATACGTCATTGAGATGTACATATAGATAGTGTGAGAAATTAATTTTAATTTAGGAGAATGAATGTGCTTAATGTATTAATAATTTATCACTAAGGTGTCAATATCAACAGGTATTTGGTATGATTTGGTATTTAATAAAAGGTACATTTATGACTATACTAGCGATGATGAAGTGTGAAAATGTTATTTTTTTTACATATTAATAAATTGCAGATTGTTTATATTTAGTTAGGAGGTTTTCCAACAACAATTTTATTTTCAATTTATAAAGGTGAATTTCATTATCTTGATATATATGTCTAAATTATAAAATAAAATGACAATCATCTTTAGTTAACTATGTATTTTTAGAGATCCAATTCGATCTAGTCATGTGTATAATCTTACCATTTTGGTAAATTATTTTTGACAAAAATGAATATCCACTCTAAATTATTAATGGTGCATTTATTCCTCCTATTGATTATTAATATTAATAATATTTTTTCTTTCGATAAGTCTACTTTCTTACATACTCTTAAGTCTAAATTTTAAGGAAACTATGATAATAGTCATGCCATCAGTATGGAGCTAGAGAAGTAATTCTAGTTAAATAGGATGCTCTAAATTTTGATGCTTGAAATAATCAAAAGTTATGAAATTTTTGATATTTTGAAATTTATCATGGGAACTTTAAATCCTGGGATACTATGATCTAAGACATATATAATAGTCACTTCAGTTAATAAATTTTTGTTATGTCTAGAAAGTTAATATGGAGTACCAATTTTTACTCCAGACTATTTTATAATATTTAATATAATATTATAATTATATAGTTCCCTTGTATATTTAATAATATAATAATTTATTTACTTAGACTCCTAATGTTAGGTCCAGAATATTTGGACTTCATCTTATCAGGTGACTCTAGCTCTGCATTATATTAACTCAAGGTATTTTTTTTTTATCATTTACTTAGTGCATGTTCAGTTTGATTTAAAAAAAATAGTTCAATATATAATATGTTTAATTTTTCTCAAAAAAATCAAATGAAAAATTTGAGAAAGTATAGTAAAAACATAGATGTGACTAATGTGGCCTAAATTTTGCACTTAATTTTTAATTTTTATTTTAATAAGATAAGAGCCTCAAAATTTAATATAACATTTGAGAAAATAATGGTAGAATTTGGCACCTATTTTAACATAACATATACTTACTACTTATTGAGGATGTCATAGGACATGTTACCATACAAATCATTCTTGTGACAAAGTTATTAGATACATTATTATATGTTTTAAAAGTTATTTCACAAAGTAATGCAATATTGAGATAATAATGGTTATGTAAAATGAAATAAAATTTAGATAACATTAACCATATGACTATTTCATTTATTATTTTATATAAGACATGCCCCTAAATCCAATTAAAAGTTTTAGCTAGTAATCAAAATTTGGCCCAAATTAAGTGTTTTTTCTCAACAATTTCACATTAAATCTAAGTAGGGTTAATTAATTGCAATAACATGTTAACATTATGTATTAATTTTTTTTTCTAGTCATCATTTGTTATACCACTGATATTTAAGTGATTAATTTATTTGATATATTAGATTATCACTTAGTCTAAAGAGTTAATATTGAGTGCCAAATTTTTTGGCTCCAGATTATGTTTTAATATATCATGTTTTTATGTTGGTTGGTTAGATATACTTTTATGGTCCATCCAATAATCCATGTTATAAATAGATAATTTTATCAAAACTTAAGCTCTAATGATTTGGTTGATTTGCATTAAACTATATCCATACTACACTAGTGATACATATGTTTATTAATACATTTTATAAGGTCATTAGTGAAATTTTTGATGGTCATTCAAATGATATGTGTATACAAGGGAAAGTGAAGATGATCTAAAAATCAATCCTAGATCAGAGAAGATAAATCACACTTACCCTTCCACTTGTTGGTACATTCAAACAATCAGGGTCATGACCAAGATGGATCTATTAGACCTAACCAAGGGGTCTTTTACCATAATAATGTCATTAGAGAGGTTTCCAAATCCTCTAGTCAAACAACACAACACAATTCAATAACTCTAGCTAGGTGCTATGTTTTCTTATATTCATAAAGTAAAGTAAAATCTAACCTTATGCTCATCAAAGTTTATGGAACAAAATGGGGATAATAAACATAAAAGTAAACATGCATAGAATAATTATAATTAAGCTAATATAAATATAACCCTAAGGCATGGAGAGAGAAATACATTCAAAAGCCATTGCTTATGTTACTTCTATCTACTAAAATATAAGAGTAAGAGTTAGAGATACTTACCTTAAAGATGAATCCATCAAGACTCAATCTCTCCCTTGGCCAAAGTTTATTCATAAGAGGTTGTTATGGTTTTTAAGGATCAATAACATAGGCCAAAGCATCTAAAACTTTTCCAAAAGACAAGATTATTCTCCAAGTGTAAACCCTAATCAATGACTCTTCAAGTAAAATGGTGGAAGAGAAGACTGTAAATAAGCATGACTAAATGATTAAATCTCTTTCCCTCTAAGAAATGGCAAAACTTATGTGTATATAGATGGATCTAAAACTAAACTCTTCCAAAATTTTAGCCAATAGAATCAACCCAATCAAACTTGTATCCTTAATTAATAAAAACAAATTACATCCTAGTTTGGGTCAACTGAGGCCAACCTAGACCCATAACATGCTAATATATCTTAAGTACAGGATCATCTCAAGCTGAAATTATTCTATAAATGTCAAAAAGAGTTTTTGGCTTAGGTAGGGGATGTTTAAGGATGTGAATTGCTTGGAGGAGTGTGTAAGGGAGGTGTCAAAACTTAGGTAAGTGTATATGAGAAGTTTTTGTTGGTTTCAAGTGGTGGTATAGGGGAAAATAATATTGAAAATAACTAATGGTCTACCCACCCCTTTCCTGATGTACCCTTTAAGGCATGCACTTGATGTAGAGTAAATATGATTTAGCCTACAATTCCCCTTTTCTTTGTTTGTAAAATGCAAATCTTTCTTGGCCAACACTAGGCCTATTTGCCCAAATGGAATAAAAACACAAATACCTAATTAATTCAAGGTTAAAAACACTTAAAATATTATGATTCATTATTTTAAACTATACCAAACCAATCTCATCACTCTATGTCTTATCTTTATATGCACTTCTTTATAAGAGTTCACTTATTCTCTCTTCATACAAGAAATGGAGTTTCACTTGTGAATGTTCTGGTTTACATTGTGTCAATAATTATTGTATGGTACCCTTAACCCAAATCACTCACTCATCAACTCTATCCACACATTTAAAGTTTCACTTTCTTCCTTTACCTAACTTTGCTTATTTTCTCTCAGCCCTTGTAGCCCTTTTATAGGCATTAAATGCTTAGTATAGAAAAGTAATCTCCCTCTTGAAAATCCAAATATTATTTCTTACTTCTCATGTCAAAACATACATGTTTATTAAGTTATATATCTTTATATAAGTTCACTTACTCTCTTTAGGCCTAAATAACTAGGTCTCTATTAGGCCTAATTCAACTTAGTCACTAGAAGTCCATACTACAATGCATGTACGTACCTAAAACCATGTTATATAGTTAAGGAATGCCAAAATGAATAATATTATTAAATTTAAACTAATTTAGATGGTTATAACTAAAAATATTATCTAAACCCTAGTTTAGGGTTTTTAAGGGTTTGTCAACACCCGAGAGCAATCCAAAAGGCATAAATTTTATTGTGTTGGGTTTTAAAACCCTAAATCACCTTTGATAAGTTTATATTAACTCTTCAACATTACCAAATATAATAAAAATCACATTCACTCCTTTGCTCACATTTTTCAATCAATTTCTCAATCTTTATATGTATTCTCAGTCACTAAAATAGGGTCTAATCTAGGTTGTGATCTTAACCAAGTTCTATTCACTTTGTTTAGGTTTTTATAGATTACAAATGTGTCAAATGACCTATAAGATCCATCATCCACATCTATAATTCTTCTATACCATATTTTCATTCAAAATTTATATCACTTTGAATTGAACATAGTCATATATAAGAAAACTTAGGTTTTAAAAACTTATTACCAACATTACACCTTCAAGACAGACTCCACCTTTTTGAAAGGCTTGAATACACCCAATAACACCAATTGAAATCATATGGGTGACTTTATTATCTTTCTCATTCTTGAACATAGAATACATGCAATTTTTCTTACACATAGACTAAAGTCTTAAAATAGGGTATCTTGGTTTAGATTTTTAACTCACATATATTATAACTCAATATGAAATTTACTTGAAAAAACAAGAAATTAAACTTTCACTTACCTATGCCTAGGATTCTTCTTAAACAACCATAAACAACCATGCACATTGACTAATAACTTCTTATAGTTCATAAACAAAGACATACATAGAAGTGCAATTTTGTTTCCAATAAATATTGAAACATAGATATCACCAACTTTGATAGTCAACTCTCCATGCATGAATCATAGTCAAGTAAGGAACATACTTTCAAATATCACACCATTGTCATTCAATTGTAGCTTTAGTTCTTTTCAAAAGTAAGAGATTTATACAATCCAATTTGATATACCTTCACTCATTTTTAATACTATCTTCCTTGTTCTTTTTCTTAAGCTACTACCTCAAGCCACATAAACAACCTACTCAAACTAGACTCTTAAAACATAACAATATAATTATTTCTTGAATCAAGAAACTTCTATCAACTCCAAGTCTCATGTAGGGTAGTGAACCAAGATTGCCACCTCATCCTTACAACATGACATAATGACTCATAACCACTCTCAAGAACTTTCTAGAGATCATAAAGGTCTATTACATCATTAATTCACCATTTTCATATCACCAACAGTCATTTGGACCACCTAGAACACTCAATCCTTCATTACAAGTTTGAAATTTCAAATTATGGAACAGGTGAGAAAACCCCTAAAGGACTCAAATTAATATTTTCACACACCTATAAGACTTTAAAACATATTCTTGAGTAACTCTTGGGAATTTTTAAGATGCCCTTACATCATACTCCCAAGGAAATAAAAGACTTGACCCCCTAAACTCTTCTTCATTAAATTTTTCATACAAATGATTGTGTTCTTTCCTGCCACACCTATGCCTCTACTTCTTCTTCCATGTGGTCCTTTATTCTTGCTTCTGATACTACTCATACTATTGATTGTACCTAAAATCATTCTTCTTTCTTTTCTTTCTCTCATGTTCTTCTTCAATCTTCATGGCATTGATCACGAATTATCATTCTCTATCAATTTCCTTCCCTAACAATGCTATTACTACCTCTTCATCAACATAACTAATCCACAACATACTCTCTTCCTCTATTGATCATTTCAAGGTATCTTACTTGTTCATTAGCTTTTCATCCACATCTTATACCCTATTATCCTTCATCACAGCTACTTCTTCTTTCTTGACTGTCCAACCAACCACATTTTCACCTTGCATCTTCTCTTCATGGACTATGAATTCATTCTCATCTTCCTTCACCTATTATTTTCTTACCTCAATCACTTCAAGTGCTTCTTATTTCTTAGCTAAACCTATGAACTCCTCAAATAAAACTATGGTGTCTTGATATAACACATCATCTTCATCCTCAAAATATTCATAAAAAATGACTTGTACTTCATTACCTATTATGATTTTTTCTTCCTTATCATCTGTTGTTTTCTTCTCTTCATTTCTCCACTCTTCTCCATCAAGTAGCTCTCCATATTTAGGGTGAAAAATTACCTCATAGTCAATTGTACCTATACTCTTTAATGTATCATT
Organism: Torreya grandis; assembly: GCA_037957365.1. Classification (NCBI taxonomy): domain Eukaryota; kingdom Viridiplantae; phylum Streptophyta; class Pinopsida; order Cupressales; family Taxaceae; genus Torreya; species Torreya grandis. The sequence goes on from JARHVA010004404.1 coordinate 1,166,236, forward strand.
TATATTTTCTTTATGGACTATTGTACATTCATATCCTTAATTCTAAGCATACTCTTCACTTTCTTTGTATTTACCTCCATTCAACCATGACACATCATTGTTAGAATAAAATTTTTGAGGCTTCATTACCTCTCTCTTCTCCTTCATGGTAAGTTATGTTTCCATCTCCTTCAGATGCCTCTCCAAATATTCAATCACCTAATGGTTCTCTCTCTTGCATCCTTTTTATGAATTTTCACTTTACCTTTTTCATGTAGAGCTAATATCATTTAGCCTGCAATTCCCCTTTTCTTTGTTTGTAAAGTATAAATATTTCTTGGCCAACACTAGGCTCATTTTCCAAAATGAAAAAAAAAACACAAATAATTTCTTAATTAAATATTTATAACACTTAAAATAGTATGATTCCTTATTTCAAACTATAGCAAACCAATCTCATCAATCTACTTCTTATCTCTATATGCACTTCTTTCTAAGAGTTCACTTATTCCCTCTTCATGCAATAAATAGAGTTTCACTTATCAATGTTATAGTTTTCATTGTGTAAATCATGATTATATGGGTGTTAACCCCATTTAATCACTCATCAACTCTAGCCACACCTTTCAAGTTTCACTATCTTTCTTTACTTAACTCTATTGATTCTCTCTCAGCCCTTATAGCCCTTTTATAGGCATTAAATACTTAGTATAGAAAAGTACAATCCATATTGAAAATCCAAATCTTATTTATTGTTTCTCATGTCAAAACATACATATGTATTAAGTTTTAAGTTCTAACTCTTTATATAAGTTCACTTACTCTCTTTAGGCCTAAAGAACTAGGTCTCTATTAGACCTAATTCAACTTAGTCACTAGAAGTACATACTACAATGATCATAAGTAACTAAACCATGTTATTCAATTATTTCATGTCAAAATGAATTATATTATGAAATTTCAACCAATTTGGATGATTAGAATTAAAAATATTATCTAAACCCTAGTTCAGGGTTTCTAAGGGCCTATCAACACCTGAGAGTAATTCAAAAGGCATAAATTTTATTATGTTTGGTTTTAAAACCCTAAATCACCTTTGTTAAGTCTGTATTGACCCTAAATGCTTTAAAAATCCAATATACATCACCTTCAATCCTCTACTCACATTTTTCAATCAAGTTCTCAATCTTTCTATGCATTTTCAGTCACTAAAATAGGGTCTAATCAGGGTTTTAATCTTTACCAGGTTATATTCACTTTGATTAGGTTTTTATAGATTAAAAATGTGTCAAATGGCCTCCCAGATCCATCATCCACATCTATAATTATTTTATACCATATTTGCATTCAAAATTTATATCATTATGAATTGAACATAGTCACATATAGGAAAACTTAGGTTTCAAAAACTTATTACCAACATTACACCTTTAACATAGACTCCACCTTTGTAAAAGGCTTGAATACACCCAAGAAAACTAATTTCAATCATATGGGTTTCTTTATTATCTTTCTCATTCTTAAACACAAAATGCATGTAGTTTTCCTTACACATAAACTACAGTCTTGAAACATGGTATCTTGGTTTAGATTTGCAACTCATGGATCTTATAACTCAATATGAAATTTTATTGAAAAAATAATAAATTCAACTTTCACTTACCTATGCCTATGGTTCTTCTCAAAAAATCATAAAAAGTCCTTCACATTGACTAATGCCTGCTTATAGTTCATAAACATAGACATATACAAAAGTGCAATTTTGTTCCAATTAATATTAAAACATAGATGTCACCAAATTTGATAGTGAAATCTCTATGCATGAATAATAGTAAATAAAGGAACATACTTTTATATCTCACACCATTTTCATTCAATTTTAGATTTAGTTCTTTTCAAAAGTAAAAATTTATACAGTCTAATTTGTCAGACCTTCACTCATTTTTAATATTTTCTACACTATTCATTTTCTTAAGTTCATACCTCAATCCACACAAACAACCTACTCAAATTAGACTCTTAAAACATAAAAAGATAACTATTACTTGAATTAAGAAACTTCTATCAACTCTAAGTCCCATGTAGGGTAGTGAACTGAGATTGCCACCTCATCCTTACAACATGACATAATGACTCATAACCACTCTCAAGACCTTTCAAGAGACCATAAAAGTCTATTACACCATTAATTTACCATTTACATATCACTAACACTCATTTGGACCATCTATAACACTAAGTCCTTCATTAAAATTTTGAAAATTCAAATTATGGAAAAGGTAGAAAAACCCCTAAAGGACTCAAATTCAAATTTCTACATACTTACAAGACTCTAAAAAATATTTTTGATAAACTCTTGGGCATTTTTAAGATGCCCCTACATCAACACTCAATAAAACTGAGACTCAATTGATTCTTGAAAGAGAGAAAACATCAATAATTGATAAACTTTGAAAATATTGTGTATACATATGCCCCACTCAAATCTTATCACATTTCACTTAGGTATAACATGGGATGGTGCTTCAGGAGAAGAATATAACAATGCACAATACTGAATCTAATTAAATTATAATATTTTAAAGCATAAAATAATTAAAAGTAAATGGATGAAAGGAAATAACTTAAAATAAAAGTAATGTATGTGTACCTTGACTTACCTTTATTGTTGAATAGTTGTACTCTATGTTTATAGTTTTGATCATGGAGGGCATAGAGACTACTTTGTATAAACCCAAAGATACAAAATTTAAGATCAAAAATAAATAAATGCAAGAAATCCAAGATAATTGAATTATGTAGGCATGACGTACTTGTAAATTTGGTAAGCTAGGGTGATAAATGCTAAGTTAGGACCAAATGACCAAGTCAAATTTAAAATAAATTAGGTAACTAAAAATCCAAGGCTAATAAATGTCTAAAAAATTCAAACAAGTATACCTTAAGATAAAGGTAAAAAAATCAAGTCAAACTAAGGATACAAGTAAAAATGATAATCAAACATCAATATGAAAGCATTAACAATCATTATTTAAATAAAGATGGGCAAGTAATGGTAAAACAACATTGATGAGTGAGAAGTAACAATCCTTAATCAATCATCAATGAAAAAAGTACATAAAAAGTGAAATAACATTGGTGAGTGAGAAGTAACAATATAAACTCCCTCAATAATGGAAAAAGTACTAAAAAAATAAATAGACACAATTGTCTAAAAAAAGGACGTAAATATAGAAATGAACATAGTTGTTTGAAAAAAGCAATGATAACATTTTTTAAAAAATAAACCAAGGAAATTATATAATTTAAAATTAATGGTATAAATAAAATAATTCTTAGTCACTCAATCATACTATTTTGTTCTTAGGGGTAGATAAAACTAAAACAAAGTAGCGTTAGCATGTTTTAAGTGTGAAAAAGAGGGAATATAGAACTAGGGAAATAGATTTAGAATCAAACTTGCCTATAAAGGGGGATTGAAATGGGTGGTGGGGGAAATGAAGGAAAATAAATGTATAGAAAATCTCTATCAAAGTCAAGATACTAAAATTAGGTTTGTTAAAATAAGAAGACTTTTGACATTAAGGACTCTGAAGAACTTTTCCTAACCACAAAAATATTGGGTCATTAAATAAAGTATTAATATCATCCCATGAAGGCTATATTCATGAAAAGTAAAATAGACCTACCTTCCCACAATGTGTTCCCTATTCCTTAAGACCACTTACAGAGTCATCAGTCTACTATGAAGATTGGGTACTTGTATGATAAAGTAGGTAGTATTATAGTTTTTTTTGAATTCTCTTATCCCAATCTCTATTGGCCTATCTCACCCCAAGGGACCTTGTCTCTATCATGAGGAATATTATAGAGTTTGAGCTTCAATAGGAGATTTGTTATAAATCATGTATTTTAGTGTAATGCTGAATGTTTGATTTTTATATTGCCTTTTGATCATTGCCTTTTGTTTTAAATGATTTGGATTTTAAAATTTGATGTCTTTTTCTATTCCTCCTCCATATGGATTTAGAGAACCAAACATGGGTGCTAAATATGACTATCATTTGAAAACTTAGGAATTAGTAGGTAATAAATAGAACTTAGAGAGCATGGTGTCTAAGAGTCTTGTTAATTTATGTGGAAAAAAAGTGTTATCTTGAATTTGACCTTGTGTTATCCAAATTGGAATGAAATGAAAGAAAATAAAAAGGAATGAACATGAAACAATTTGAGTTACTTCAAATCTCAAAAAATGTGACAAAGTGAAAAAAGGGATATAATGATAGGTAAGTATAATTATTTATCATAAGAATGTATATAAGTGTAAGGAAACATGCTAACATAGTTTTTTGTGCAAGTTTTAACCACAAGGAAACAAAAGTTGAAGTTGAGAATATGGGATCATAAACTTGTAACCATTTATTAACATTCTATGAAAGGAACACTCAGTTTAGTAAAGGTGTTATGAAATAATATGGTTATTTTATGAAGAAAGCTTAGTCCTATCCATAGTATTACACTGCAACTCATAAAAGATAAACCCAAGTGAGTGAAAAAAAGGAAAAATGGTATTTATGATGAGGGCTTGGTCCTATCCATGGTCTTACACTGTAACTCACAAAAGAGAAACCCAAGTGGGTGAACAAAGTATTTGAAAAAATGATAAAAGTGGTATTTGTTAGGAGATCCTAGTCGTATCCATGGTCTTACACTATAAATCATAAAATAAAAACCCAAGTGGGTGTCAAAAGCATTAGAAGATAACAAAATTGATATGAAAAATCAATGTATGAAAGTAAAATGAAATCATGAGAAAAATTGGGTCCTATCCATAGTATTACAATGCAACTCATGAAAGAAAGAAATGAAAGGACTAAGGGTAAGAACTGAGGTTTGTGTAAAAATAGACTACTAGAGAAAGTGAGATCCATGTATAAATTTGGTAATAATTTTTAGTATAATAGTATATATAAGTATGATAAGAAGGAAAATATTTAAGCAAATTATTTCTTCAAAAATTATGTATTAGTGGGTTGTTTAAAAGTATGGCCTTCATTAGTTTGGAAGTGATAGGTGATAGGACCAAAAATGTCTTTCACTAAATAAGGATCCCATATTTTTTTGGGAATATTTGCCTTATTTATCATGGGTATAGTCTAAATTAAGGACAATATCATCAATATTGAAAGTGCATAATTTAACCTTTTTGTTATGTTGTTTGGTGTTATGATCCTTGTATTGGTGGTTATGTTGAAGAGTAGATAGAAAGTGTTCGTCAAGAAGATCAAGGGAATGAAGGTGAGATTCATGTAATTATTCATTAAGAATGATATAATTATTAGATATATCTAAGGAGGAAAGTTCAACTTCCAATGGGAAGATGGAATCAAAACAATAAACTAGTGAGAATGGTGTTGCCCTAGTGGAAGTATGTATGCTAGTATGATAAGCCCAAAATATGGGATATAAATGTAGATGATAATCAGTGTAAGTTTTTTGGATGGTATTTTTTAGAATTTTATTAGTGGCTTCAGATTGACCATTGTATTGTGGATGGTAAGCTGTGAAAAATTTATGGGAAATTTTAAATTTAGCACATAACTATTTCATGTCCTTATTTTTGAAATTGCCTCCATTATTAGAAATGATAGTATGGGGATTTACAAAGTGAAAATTGATTTAGGTAAGGATATGTTTATATATAGTGGTTCCCATGATATTAAAAAGAGGCATGGATTCTACCCATTTGGTAAAATATTTAGTAGCAGTAATGATAAAAACTTGACCATCTTATGACCAAGGTAATTTGCTGATGAGATATAATCCCCACATGAAAAATAGAAAAGGAGACTCCATATTTTGGAGCTCAACTAATGGTGAATGGATTAAATCATCATGAACTTATCAAGGGATACACTTTTTGGAAAATTCAATAGCATCCTTTTTATAAAGTAGGCCAAAAGTATCCCATATGTAAACATTTGTGTGTTGTAGCATGTCCACTATAGTGATCACTCCAAATTCCCCCATGTGATTGTTCAAGGAGAGGAGGGACATATTATTTAATGATAGAATAAATTAGGGTACCTTTTAAATTACAATAATAAAAGGTGTTGTATCATAAGACATATTTAAAGGCTTATCTATGTAATCTAGTATTTTCATGAGAATACATGTCTAGAGGATAGATTGATGTTCAATGAATTGGAGGATATTTTTTTACCATGGGCTTTGTCAAATAATGATAGAACCAATGTTATAGATGAATGAATCTTATGGTTAGATACAAAATGATGAATTTCTTATCTAAATAATAAATTAAGAATCATTAATTACTTGATAAGGATGAGATAGGGTTGCTGAAGAAGTAAGAGAATCAATAATATATTTTTGATCTCTTACTCAATGATAAAAGAAGCAAATTATTTAGCGAGTGTTGTTACCATTTTATGGTAAGTGATAAGTTTTTCACTTTTACATTGGTAATCACCATTAACCTAGTAGAAGATAAGTTGGGAGTCACCCAAAACATGTGGATATGAGATATCTAAGCCAAGAGCTACTTTCATACCTAAGATGAGAGATTCATATTTTTCCATGTTATTAGTGACATCAAAGGTTACCCTAAATGATAGAGGGATGATATTACCATGAGGGTTAGTAAGAATACAACCTACCCCATCTCCTTGGAGGCATTTGTTTTTATCAAAGTGGAGGGTATATGTGTATTCATGCAAATCAATGGTGACTTCATGAATCTCTTCGATAACTAATTTGTATTTACTAGTATCATAAATGATATAGGTATCTTCTTGATTATTTGCCTCTAAATCAGAAGTGAGATTATGAAAATAATCTTTAAGGACATAACTTAATTAAGGCCTTCAATATAGATAACATTATCATCGGGGAGAATATCTTGAAGATGATTTGTATTAGGTATGGGTGACATTGTAAGTTAGTTGGTAATGACTTACCTTTTGACATTTTTGTGTGTTATGATTCAAAGGTCAAACTCCATTAAGATAACCATATATTTTCTAGTTTTATCTCTAGGTATAAATGCTTTGGATGAAAAATGACTAATTGGATCAAAATAGACAATGACATAGGTGGTTTGACAAAGTATATAGTGATAGAGCTTTTCAGCTAAAAAGTAGATAATGAGGCAATCACATTCTACTTTATTATAACATTTTTTGTAATCAATGAGGCCTCAACTAATATATTAAATAACATATTATATTTTGGTATCATCTTATTGGGAAACTATTTTTCCCAACTGACATGGGAGTAGAAGAGGTGTACAAAAGTAAAGGACTATCATTGGAAGTTGGACAAAGGGTCGGCAGATGGAGTAAATATTATTTCATGTTGTGAAATGATTTTTGACAAGGATTAATCCATTATAGATCATTACATTTTTTAATAAGGTAATTAATAGAGTATATATGATAATACATATTGGGGATTAATCATCATATTGTCCCAAGCTTTCTTAGGTAAGTGCAAATGTTTGAAATGGAGAGAGGAATGGGCATGTTAATTATAGCATTGATTTTAGCAGGATAAACATCAATACCATGACAAAAGACTAAGAAGCCTAGAATTTTATCACATGTAACACCAAAGACACATTTGTATGGTTTGAGTCTAAGTTTATACTTGATTAATCAATCAAAGATAATGACTAGATCAGAGACATTATTGTGCACATTTTTGATTGGCAATGAGGTCATCCACATAAGTTTCCACAATTTTATGTATAAGATCATGAAAAATGTGAGTCATGGTTAATTAATAGGTAGCTCTAATGTTTTTAAGGTTTAAAGGCATTTTAACATAGCAATAAGTGATCCATTCTATAGTGAATGTTGTTTTCTGTTGGTCTTCGAGGACTATGTGAATTTGGTTATAACCCAAAAAAACATCCATAAGTGAAAACATTTCATATCTATAAATGAAATCTACAATGGCATATATTGAAGGTAATGGAAAATTATCTGTGGGACATGTGATATTAATATTGTGGAAGTTGATGCATATACAAATGACCATGGTGATTTTTTTACAATCAAGAACAATGGTTGAAACCCATTCATAATAGTCGATAGGTTTAATAAACTTGGAATTTAATAGTTTGATAATTTATTTATGACATAGGGTGGAAGATTCTGGTAGAAATTTATGTTGTTTTTGTTGGACAAGATTGGAATCTGGGTATGTGATTATGTTGTGCACATCAATACTAGGGCTAGTACCTGACATGTATTTATATGATCAAACAAAACTTTCACTATATTTATCAAATAATAGGCTAAATGTATCATGCTTGGTCAACATGAGTTATTTAGTGAATATTATGGGTCATGGACATGAGGGTGTGCCATATTTTATTCTCATAATTTATTCAATGAGTATAACGCTTCCATCTTGAAAATAATATGGAGCATTGGGAAGATAAAAAATAGGATTGGTTTTGGGATCTAAGATAGCAATGAAGTTATTAAAATAAGGATCTTTTTGTTTGAAATTCCAAAGTTTATGATGTTTCTATGGAAGTTGAGGTTTTATAACATGCAGTAACTCATGTACGGGTTCATCACTAGGTAGCATGGGTAAGGGTCCATAGTATTCCATGTTGAATTCAATATAGATGATTTTATTACCATGGTGATCATATTCAAAATGTATCTGACATACATCTATTGCCTTGTCATCAAGGGTAATCTTAGGTGTAGGGGGAATTATTGAGGAAGGTTGATTAGATTCACTTGTATTTATAATAGGTGTATCCTTGTAATAGTTGGTAGGGAGGAGATTTGGTAGAATGTATGGTGATATAGAAGGTAGAGAAGGTTATGGAAGTTTAGAATTTATGAGAGGTAAGATTTATTGAATAATCCAAGGGGTATTGAGAAGTGGAGAATGAATTAGAGGTACATGAATTTTAGGTTATAACTCACTATCCATAGAAATGGATTGGACATAATGATTGAAAGCATATATTTTAGATAAGGTTTGTTGATAGTGATGAACATCCAAGTCTCATGATTAAACTTGGGCCATGATGTAGTTATCATCGTAGGTGTGATAGATAGTAGATGATTGTGTCTCTAAAAGAGATTAAAAAAGATACACCTAGATCACTAAATTTATGAGGTGACATGGTTAAGGGGTCTTGAAATAAATTTTATACTCCATATTATTATAGGTGAATTCATATTTTGTGTAAGATGTTTCATGTGCATTACATGGAGGAGGGAGGTTAGTGATCTCATTGATAAGAGGGATGGTATAATCTTGGGATAAAAAGCAAGGAGGGAGACAAAAATTTAAGGAGGTAGCTTGATAGTATTTCATGTGTTTTACAAGTCATTTGGCTCATCATCATTATAATAAATAAGAATTAACTATAAATTTGGATTCATATTAATGAATTCAAGTAGAGTTGCACTATTAATTCATGGAATGGTTAGAATCCGATACCAAGATTTGGGGTTGGGAAGCTAAATACTCCATAGATTAAGATTAGCCTCATATTTATAACATTTTACATTATGAATAAAATTGATATATTGGCTATTGGAAGAGGCAATATACCTCATGCAATGTGTCTATGGGTGAACTAAGAGTATATTTTAGGATAATGGTAAGTTGAGAGCCATGATCTTGGTACATATAGTTTTGGGTCCAATAGTGAAAAGGAGCCAAATATAACCAACTGGGTTTTGATTGGTCTTATCAAATCAATGACATGTTAGATGAGTTTGATTGAGATGATCTTTGTTATATCCAAGCTATTAAATTATCTAAATAGATGTCACATTAATTATTGACCCTTTATATACTAATAATTTTTGAATAAGGGTGGTATTAAAGGTGATTTTAAGGAAAATAGGTGGGTCATCATCTCAAAAAATAATTTCATCATTGATAATGTATTATTCAAGGAACTCTATGTAAGGTTTATAAGAAGGACAAACAATTTCAATAGTATGAACTTATGTTGGTGAAGGCTTGTGAGGAGGTTGTTCCACTTTTAGGGAAGATGGTTCTTAAATTTATTTTAGTTGTTGCATTAATAATTTATGATGATTTAGAGAATTGTAAAATAACTCCATTAGAGGTATTTTACAAGGCATAGAGTTAAGTTCCTATAAGAAATTTCAATGATATTTTGAAGATGAAGAACCAACATGAGGCCTGGAAGGTAAAATAATTTTGGCAAGAGAGGTAGTTTGGGTTTAGATTGAGAAAGGGTTTCCTCATTGGTTTCTAAAGTTATGTTAGTGGTAGTGGTATCTTTGAGAATTTTCTCTTCTAGAGAAGGTTTCTTTGGCTTTGTGATGGGATCTTTGTGGGTAGGTTCATATTGATAATTGAATTTAGCCACATGAATCATCAATTCAAGGATTTTTTAAATAATATTTAAGAAGTGAGTTCCCTCGTACATGGTTTCAAGTATTTTCTAAGCATCATTAGGAGAATCCTAATTACCAATGTGGAGAATAAATTCATCCTTAACACTCTGTAAGATAATGGCATAGCTTTTTATGATTTATATTTAAATGCATTGGTAAGCTCATGGGTCACATGTCATATAAAAGGGGGTTTTTCAGACCCAAAAAAACATTCCATAACTTTTGGGCCATAAATTTGGCTTTAACATAAACTTTTCATATATTATAGTTATTTACATTAAGCATTAGATATTTATCTAAAGAAATCAAATGCTTAAAATAAAAAAAATTAGTGTGAATTTTAACTTAATTTTATAGTAAAACAAATTTAAAGTGAAAACACACAACAATTGTTCAATTTAATTCTAGAAAAAGTAAAAAATTGCATGGAAAAAAGGTATCGCAAGTGTCACCAAAAATATATTAATGTAATAACAATTTAAAAAATTAACATTTTTTAAAAGTTTTTTTTGCACTGTTTTCTAAAATAAAGTGAATCACACATAAAAACATACTTCATTACATAATTTAGATACCAAATAATGAAAAACCTTAATTTAGAATTACATTAAACTAGGTGTCAAAAGAGTTACACTCAAAATGACCACCTAGATTCTATTATTAAAAAACTTGTAAAAAATATAATACGAGATTTCAAAACACAAAATTGACCATCTATATGCATCTGTGAGCTATCAAAACCTAAGGATTGACTAGTTACATGACTATGATTGTCTTGGTTTTGATTAGGACAAATGTTGAAATAAGGTCAATAGTTTAACTAGAGTTTTGAATGTGTGAAACTTGGTATACAAACCAAAAACAAAATTAAAATTAATTTAATTTGAAATTAATTTACCAAGATAATCAAGAATATAAAAAAATAAAGTTTTTAGGGGGTTTTGAACTTGAGATCTTCTTAGTTATAATTTTAGTAAAATAAGGTTAACCAACTCATCTAGAAGCTTAATTAAACATTTACATGCACTAAGTAATATTTAAATCCCTTTTTTAATTGATATATATATATATATAATTAAATCCAACGTGCATGTAGAAAACATTTAAAAAAAAATGTAAGGAGTTTACTTTTTTAGTAAAATTTAATTAAACAATGATGGGGCTCGGTTGCATGAAAATTTGAGAATAAAAAAATAAAGTATTTTAAAAATAAATCTCCAAAATATATCAATAAAAAACATATCTATAGCTAAAAATGGAAGAATGGTGCTCTTGGAGAAGTTTGGAATACCACAACAATTTGTACATGCCACCAAATACCATTATAATTTGTCAAACTCTTTGAAATTTTACCACAAAGTAGATATGATCTTCAAAATTAAATTTTTGATGAAGAATCTAACTTTTTCACTCCTCTATGTTATACAGGTATACTCTAAGAGGCTCAGACAAATTCACAAAGCCTTGGAATGGGATTTTTAGGCCCTAAAACTTTGTAAGGATCCTTTAATCCTCAAAACTAAGTAGATAAAACCTTCAAAATTGAATTTTCATGTCAAAAATTGATTTTTGAATTTTTTCTAGTGCCACATAGCTGTACAAGTAGATGATCAGCATTAAAAAAAAGTAGTGAAGCTTCCACAGGCTAAAGGAGGCCAAATTAAGCCATGTAAATCTCTAAACTACCTTGAGATGGCCAAGCTAAGCTTTTGGCATAACTAAAAATGAGTTTTATTGAACAAAAAATGATATTTTATTGATTTCTTGCTTACACATACCAAAAATAGCCTCCCAATTTCATACAAGAATTAAAAAAATTGATAAAAACTTCATCAATTTGAATATAGGTTGCTTGAAGTGGGATCTTCCAATATATGAATAGGCTTGCCAATCATTCAAACTCCCTCAGATTTTGATACCATAAAAATATCCTAAATACATGAATGTATGATTTACGTAGGAGATCTAGAAGTATAAATGAATAGGAAAGCATGATAGAATAACTAGATCAATGAACACAAAGTTTAACGTAGAAAACTTCAAAGAGGTAAAAAAACCATAGTGATTATTCATATAATTGAGAAACACCCTAATACACAATTATTCTTCCTCTCACTTTTTCTTAGATAAAGCATTCGCAAAACTCTTTACAATGCTTGCATATCTCTTTCATAATTCACAAAATAATATTATGCATTTTTATATTTTACCAAAGGGGTAAACCCCTATTTATTATAGGAATAGGGGGAGGTGATCATTGTTACCAATGGTTCCAACCTTTCCCTAAGGAACCAAGTCAGTAATTAAATAATATGTTTTATTATTATATTTACACAAGGTTTTAACTTGTGTTAAATATAATAATAAAACATTTATTATTTTACCAAATTTTAAGGGTCCAATAATGGTACCCACATAATATTAAATGTTACAACCTCAAAAAAGAATTATACTATGTATAGAATTGAAGGATTTAAAAATCTTCATCATGCCAAACATCACCTTTTATAATAAAAGGAATTATAATCCATAAACTACTCAAAAGTAAGTTTAAGATAACATGCTTATGATACTGCATCTTACAGTTTCTCTTGAATAATATTCTAAGTATATTTGAAGCTTTTTATAACATAAGGACCTCCATTACAAAGTATGTTTTTAATATATTGGGTTACAAAAGTAGAAATTTCACATGAAGTTTACTCAAATTAAATAACTTCCACATGAAGTTTACAATGCTTTACAATGAGAATAATCATAGAGAAGGAGAAGAAATACATGGCCATTAGAAAGTGACATTGTCATGCACACTCCTCCTTAATAGCAACTCTGAGAGGCCTAACATTACACAAAAATGACAAAAATTGGTAACACCAATTGGTTTTGTGAATATATCTGCCACTTGTTCATCTATAGGACAAAATTATAGATCAATATCACTATTTAAAACTTTCTCTCAGATAAAATGCACATGAACTTAAATATGTTTAAATTGTTGGTGTTGAGCACCTACACAAAACTTAAACACATATCCAGAAATAGATTCATGATAGCATAGTATGGTTAGCATCATAATAAACCCATAAATATAAGTATGAAATATATTTTTCTATAATAAAACACATTTTAAAATAATTATTTCATATTTTAGGCAAACAAGTTCGCTACTTTGATTACAAAGTTAGTGAAAAAAATAAATTATTGTATGCAATTCATTATTAGATATCTCCAATATTAATGAGATGAGCATCCCCAAATATCATGCGATGCAAATACAATAATTTAATAATAATGTGATATTCAATTTAAATAAACATTAAATATTCTATTATCAATAACTCATTTTATCATTTGAGTTTTAAAAAAACATTGCAAGTTTAATATGCTTCAATAAAAGATTAAGGTATAACCTCTCATACATCAAACATGGATAATTTTAGCATGAAATTCCATAATCAAATCAAATAGATATGACACTAAAAAAAATAAGTTTGAAGATGTATGAATAGAATGCCTAATAAATTAAATGATGAAGAGCCAATAATACAAACTCCATTTACACTTTACATTTCATACATATATTATTATCAAATGCAATATATAAGGATTTTAGCATAAACAATCAAATGAGAGTATCTAATCAATTGAAACACAAAAGATCCAAACTCACTAAGCATGATCTTACCAAATGCAATAGCTAAACATGATCATTTTGTCAAATTAAACATGATGTTATGCATATAATGTATTTCAATGCTAATTGAATTAAAAATAATCATAATATCTATATATTTTATTTGATTTATCATCTAATACAAATATATCTATTATAATATAACTGTATTGTGTATTTTTCTAGAATCACTACTAAATAATTTTACTAACAAATACAATGTAGATAAGACACTATCAATATAATTAGTATCTCTAAGTAACAAAAAAATAGTTTTATCAAAATAAATGAAATGAAATGAGTATATATTTATTTTTGATGTATAAAAATGAAAATATTAAGTAGGTATTATATTCAATATATGCATAGTAGTATTCATGGATTCGACCCATAAGAACAAGGAGGAACATTTGTACAATGCAATGTTGTTCTAGTCATCTCAATAATGATGCAATTTTTCCTTTCAACAATACAATTTTGTTGAGGGGAATAGGGAGTTGTTAAAACCTTTTGAATACTAAAATTAATGTAAAAATAATCAAACTCTCTACTAATATATTCACCACCATTATTAGTTTTTAATCTCTTAATATACAAATTAGATACACTGTCAATAAATTTTTTAAATTCTTTGAATTCAGACAACATGTTAGATTTATTTTTAATGAAATATAACCAAATAATTATAATATAATTATAAATAAATTTGAATGTATACAGATAACCATTAAGAGATACACATTCAAAGGGTTATACACCATCACTATGAATCAATTTTGGAGGATGGGTGGAATTTGCATCATGATTCTTGTGAAAAAGGGCTTAGTATGTTGTTTATCACATAAAAAACCCTCACAATTTTCAATATGAGAAGGTATATAAGGAAGTCCAAAAAAAATATATTTCATGCTACATTTGAGATTCATTCTTACTATGTGATGAAAGAAAGCATGTAAAATAAAGAGAGAAAATATATAAACTATTATTTTGAGCACCTTCAATAATAAAGGAACCATATTGATTTTTAATGGATCAGATATCTTTAATCAATGTTACAATGAAATTATAATATATAAGTTGAAAACAAGATAGCAAATTATTTTTAAGCTTAGGTACATAGAAAACATAATTAATAACAACATTTAAAAACATTGCTTTTTCCTATTTAGTTGCTTCTAAAAATGAATTATCTCCTTGATATATATATATATATATATATATATATATATATATATATATATATATATATATATATATAAAGGATTAGATAAGTAAGTCATATGGTGTGATGTACCATTATCTAAAATCCACTCATTTTTAATTGAATTAAATAAAGTAGGCTATAAATTCATAACATTCTAATCTTGATTATTATCTTGATTGGGGTTTTGATGCTTCTGCTTGTTTTGATTATGTTTCTTCCTTTCATTATTTTAATAAGTTTGATTTTTAATTCTACATTTGTTTTTATAACAAGTTTCTATTATATGACCAAATTTACCACATAGATTGTGATTCCCATTAAACGTAGGTTTATGTTTCTTATTACCATATTTATTATTCCTATTTAAGCTAGAAGTAGAATTAGGGTCAGATTTTTGGTTCTTATTTTTATCAAAAATAATATTTAAGGTGAGAAGTGCTGGAGTGTCATTCTCTTTAGAATCAAAATTGGTCATAACTTTCTCTTATTTAATTAGGAGAGTAGACAAGGTGGTAATGTCAATGATATCTTACTTAGTTTGATACTTAGAATTCAAAATTAAAATAAAATTTCTAATCTTTTCATGAATATTTAACTAAATGATAAAGTAAATACATTGATCATAAATCAAATTATAATTACATCCATCTAACTGAGATTTAATGTTCTTAATTTTATCAAAAAAATTAACAATCTTTTCATCACCTTTCATAGGTGTAATTAACAATTGAAGGATTAACTTAATGATTTTTGAGAGATGAGTGCCCTCATGAATGGAATCAAAGAGTTTACAAGCATCACTAGGAGACTCCTAATTACCAACTTGGAGAAGGAATTCATCCTTAACATTCTACAAAATAATGGACATTATTTTCTATGATTTCTATTGAAATGCACTAGTAAGCTCAGGTGTCATATGATGTTCAGAGGAGAAATTTTTAGTCCTAAAGACAATATCCCATAACTTCCAAGAAATAGATTTATCTTTAACATTAATTTTTCATATATTATATTTACTTCCATTAAGCATTCAAGATTTATTTGAAGAAAAATGAGGTGAAGTCATAGCTTCCCTTTAAACAGGATATTAACCAAATACTTAAAAAGAATCCTTTATAATGTTAATTTAACTTTAATTGATAGTTTAAAAAAAATCAAGTGTAAACATACAATAATTTTCCAATTTAATGCTAGACAAAGCAAAAAAATTATGAAAGATTCTGACAAAATAGGGTGTCACAAGTGTCACAAAAATAAACTAATGTAAGAATTTTTTAAAGAAAATACCCACTATATTTGTAAATTAAATTAAATCACAAGCTCACATTGAATTAAGGTTTTAATTGAATGTAAAATAATACAAAAAAATTAAATGAAATTATACTAAAATAGGTGTTGAAAGAGTCACACTCAAAATGACCACCGAAACACTATTATTAAAAAAGTTATAAAATTAATAATAAAAGGTTTCAAAACATAAAATGTACCATGTAGATGTGTTTAGAAGGTGCCAAAAACTAGGGATCAACTAGCTACATGACTATGTTTGACAAAATATTCACTAGATAAAAATTTGAAACATGTTTGACAGGTTAACTAGGGTTTTAAACGTGCAAAAATATGGAACACAAACCAAAAAATGGAATTCAATTTAAATTAAATTTAAAAAACGATTTGACCAAGTCAAAAAATATTTATTTTAGGGTGTTTTGAACTTGAAACCTCCTTAGTTACAATTATTTAACAAAATTACTACCACCAACCCTTTTAGAAGCTTTTTCAAGAATTTACATGTGCATTATTATATTTATTTATTTATTTTATATGATTTTTTGAATAAAAAATATATGAAAATAAATTAGTGCGTGCATGTAATTTTCAAAAAGTAAAAAATAGATAATTTTTTTAACATCTAAATTAAAAGCTAATGAAGAGGTGGATCATTTTTCAGGTTACATGTTGTAGTCATATAAAATTTATAAATTAGTAGTTTGAGTGAGGCTTGTGAAACCCTATCCATAACCCCTTTTTGTATGCTCTTGTGACCCTTCTAGACACATTTTCTCTCATTAGCGGTCATTTGAAACCTTCTAAATGGTCATTCCACCTTAGCTAGGCTGATTTTCCTAAGCCAATCCTATTCCCCCAAGTCTGAGCCTATAGGAAAGGAGTGCCATACTTAGACTATAGAGTTAGACCCTAAGGTGTCCCATTTTTGACACTCCTATCCATTTGCATTTTGAGCCCAAATGGTCATTTTCATTTGATCCCTATCCTTAATTATGTCAGCCTAGCACAAATACATCTAACCCATGACCAATGATGTCAGGAACCTAGAACAATAAACATGCTCTGATCCCTACTTTGTCAGGATCTTGCTCCACCAATTAGAGCACATATGATTACTTCTTGTATTAGCAACTAAACACAGAATTTAACCAGAATCAATAAGTAGCTAGAAATATGAAACAACACAGGAATTGAGAGACAATACACAATTGTATTAATAATCACTCAGAAGAATATACAATAAGGAAGATGCCACTTCTCCCTCCACCTCAAAGGTTCACCACACCTCAAGACCTTCTTCCCTCTCTCTCTTAGTCCCAACAATCAACTCCAATATAGAATTGATGTTCACCTCTCCAACCAGTCAATAACACGCTATCAGTTCACCAAGTACACAACCATACTCCAAGTAGATCTCCTGCTCTCTGTTGCTACCTGCAAATAACTAGACCTTACTCACCATTGTAGATCTCCTATAGAAAGTCATGCACACATGCTGACCAAGATCATACACGTATGAAGAACCCTGCTAATTCTCCAAACCAGTACCCACCTTGGTACTGCGGCACTAGGAGGAACGCACCATTGCTCTCTTCTCTCTGAAGGAGCTTATTGCTCTCATACTCACTAGCTACAATTTTACAATACAGCCCATGAGTCCATATATAGATCTCATGCTTACAATAATTAGACTAACCTAATTACAATAATTAGATGTGTAACTCAAGACTAAGACTAGCCCTTAACATGTAAACTAACAGTCTCAAAATAGACTCTCTAAACTCAACATGCAAACTACCTGTTCTCGCACAGGCTACCAACGTCGGCTCCTCCATGACCGATGTTGGCCAACTGGTGGCCGATGCCAGTTGCTTCCTCACTACCATCTGATCAACGTCGGTTGATCAGACCGATGCCGATTTCCCTACAACTGATTCTGCAACTCCTCGCAACTCTGCATCCTCCATAACTTCTCCTGTTTGCATCTTAGTGAAGCTTTTAGCTCCACAACCTAACAATCTCCCACTTAGAGATAAATAGCTGCACCTGTACCTATACTTGTACACCGTCTAAATTATTCCCTAGCTTGTATTCCTCTTCAAGATCAACCTTGAAGACTAACCACCATACAATCTGTGATGCTGCACCTGTCATTCAAGTAACCTACCATATCCGAACCTACATATCCATGTAGTGAAGAACTTGACCCTGCATAACAAGAATCCTTGCTGCTAGTCCCACTGAACTGCCCTCCAGTACTCCTTCCTCAAATTGGCTCCATACTTTCTGATAACCCCCACTACTTGGGAAAACTCAGGTCTACACTAGACCTCATGTGATTTCAAACCCTATTTCAAGCTAAGCTTGAACTGTCCAGCCCTTGGTGTGCTTTCTGATTCTGCATCCTACATCACGAACCCCGCCAACACCATCTTCACATTAGCTCCCACTGGAGATAAAATCTCTATGTCTCTTATGCCAAAGAATTTCACTACTCTAAATTCTTCATGACACGCCTCTGAACTAACCTTACCTTTAGCTCAACAAATCCCTGTATGTACAAACTTGCTAGCAAATAACCCACATATAGTAACTAGATAATGTTGCAATCATCATCCACCTGGTAAGACAAACACAATAGTTACACTGACATTGACTGAAGCCATGCTTAGTCATCCACCTGTCAAAACTTATACCACTATCTTGCAGCTTCCTTAAGACCATATGCCTTGGCCTTCTGTCTCTTGTGTGCATCCACTCTCTTCTTTAAAATGGGAATCCATTCCGTCTCTCAGTGCTTACTTCTAGCTAACAACTCTACCAAAAAATACCTGTTTGGTTCTTCTCCAAGGACTCACACTCCTCATCCATGCCAATCTCCCACTGTATCTAGACTCTATCTGCATTGCTTCTTCTGTCTTCCTAGTTCTTGACCATCAATAAGCAATATAAAGAAGGTGAACAATGAATATGAGGTTCACTTACCCTTTCTAACCTCAACATGAGTGTTTGAGACTTGTTGACAGCTTGTTGTCTGCCCACTATCCATAACAGTGACCAATCTCAGCAATCTCTGTACTGACCCTGACTACCGACATCATTTCCTTGGCTGACGCCAGCATCCTTTCTATCGACGTTGGTTCCTTCATGACCAACGTCGGTCTTCCTGTTGCTGAAATTGGTTACTATTTGACTGATGTCGGTACTTGTGTTCGTCTGTGAGTGATAACTTTTTACCCGTGAGCTCTCCATGGATCAAAATCCTATTCAAATCAAACTTTCTCTACTCAGAATAATTCAATTTCCTCACTTGATCTCTGTCTGTCATCTCCTCCATGAACACTAAGGCTTTCTAGTTCTTTAGCTTGTCAAAGACATCTAACTTTTGCTTCAAAACCTGCATTCTCCTTTAACATATGTGACCAAGCCTATGAAGCCACATCTCTGCAATAGAAGGTGAATCAGTAATATAAGTAGATAGATAAAGGATACCTACTTTCTTACCACCATCTAATTCAAGTGCCTCCACTGTGAGAGTTACAGTGCATCTCTCATCACCCAAATTTCTTGAAAAAATTAGACTCATCTCCAAGACTGGTACCTACATGACTTCTTTCAACCACTATGTGTCATCCATCTGCAATTTCAGCTTCACTTCCCCTTCGTCAATAATCTGACAAGGCTCTCCAACCCCTAAATAAATCTCTCCAAAGTCTCTAAAGACATACCCATGAAAATATGCTCTATTTCGGGCTACATGGAAAGAGGCAAAAGAATCTGTAAACAAAGATTCCACTTTATCCAAAACATCCTTTGCAACATCACCTGCAACATATGCTTCTACGCGTTGATCTTCTACTGACCAACAATCTCTTTTTACCTGCTCCTTCTTTCCATCAATCAGACCATTTGTGCTATTCAGTTTCTCCAATCATAGCTTACTTACTTCTTCCATTGCTATACTCCCACTCAATTTGAAACCCTTGTGAGTGACCTGTAATCAAAAACACTACCAGATCTGAAACCACCTGTTAGTTAACCCAACCAAAAGCTTTGATACCACTTGTTAGGAACCTAGAACAATAAACATGCTCTGATCCCTACTTTGTCAGGATCTTGCTCCACCAATTAGAGCACATATGATTACTTCTTGTATTAGCAACTAAACATAGAATTTAACCAAAATCAATAAGTAGCTAGAAATATGAAACAACACAGGAATTGAGAGACAATACACAATTGTATTAATAATCACTTAAAAGAATATACAATAAGGAAGATGCCACTTCTCCCTCCACCTCAAAGGTTTACCACACCTCAAGACCTTCTTCCCTCTCTCTCTCTCGGTCCCAACAATCAACTCAAATATAGAATTGATGTTCACCTCTCCAACCAGTCAGTAACATGCTGCCAGTTCACCAAGTACACAACTGTACTCCAAGTAGATCTCCTGCTCTCTATTGTTACCTAAAAATAACTAAACCTACTCACCATTGTAGATCTCATATATAAAGTCATGCACACACGCTGACCAAGATCATACACGTACGAAGAACCCTGCTGATTCTCCAAACCAGTACCCACCTTGGTACTACGGCACTAAGAGGAACACACCATTGCTCTCTTCTCTCTGAAGGAGCTTATTGCTCTCTTACTCACTAGCTATAGTTTTACAATATAGCCCATGAGTCCATATATAGATCTCATGCTTACAATAATTAGACTAACCTAATTACAATAATTAGATGCACAACTCAAGACTAGGACTAGCCCTTAACATGCAAACTAACAGTCTCAAAATAGACTCTCTGGACTCAACATGCAAACTGCCTGTTCTCGCACAGGATGTCGATGTCGGCTCCTCCATGACCAATGTCGACCGACTGGTGACCGACACCGGTTTCTTCCTCACTACCATCTGACCGATGTCGGTTGATCAGACCGATGCCGGTTTCCCTACAACTAATTCTGCAACTCCCCGCAACTCTGCATCCTTCGTAACTTCTCCTATTTGCATCTTGGTGAAGCTTTTAGCTCCACAACCTAAAAAATGATTCCCTAAACACCTATCTAAATCTCATTTACAAGGGGAGGTGACAAAACTTACAAATAAATAAAGATTAAAATCAAAGAACTAAGGCAAATTTTTGTATTCTCTACATATAGTCACCCAACATAGTTGCAAACATACTCAAACCCTTATACCAGTCCCTATCCACCTCAAGCACTCTCAATTTGGCATTTTTACATTTGTATCACACTATTGCATAAAACATATTAGGTGGGAACACTACGTATGGCTTGATCCATCTTTGAAGTATTGGTATATAGGCAACGTACCCACACAAGGGGTGTAGATTATATGTTTATTGCATCTTACACACTAACCCCATTTTTTCTCAAGTGATTCAAACATTGTTTTATCAAGTATGATAGAGGCTTAGGGTTTCTAAGATTAAATTAGATCTACAACAAGTTACATCATGAATCAACACTCAAAATTTTATAAATAGGCTCATATAGGAATAGTGTAAAAACCTAGAAAGTTTTAGGTCTCTGTGACCAGTTTGGATAACAGCAATAGGAGTGGACTACAATGCTAGAACTTGAAGTGTTTTGTTTTTAGTTCTCCTATATTTTTGTTAAATAAAATCTATATTTAGATTCATGACACTGTCCTAGTCCTGTATAACTAGTTTCAACCTCTGTCTCAGCCATCTCAGTCTAGTTTTAGGCTAAGTTATATTTTTCCTTATTTATTGCTATTATAAGAAAGGTAAAAAAGATAGATAAATTATAAAAATTAGGACAATAATTATTAAAATATTCTTTACTAATTTATTAATCTATACCCTTAACTAAAATATGAATAAAACTTCATTATTTTGAAAATAGTTAAATCATTTGGTGAACCCGACTTACTTCATTTGTGCATAAAAACCCTAGAAACCATAGGATAATTCCTTACTAATTTTTTCAATATTGTTTTGATTTTTATTGTCTTTATAAATCAAAATTTTACATTTAATTTTAAAATTTACAATAGTAATTTCAAAAATCATTTCTTTTAAACCCTAGTTGAACTTATTAGGTCCCTTTGCTTCTTGAGGTATCACCTTACATGTTTGTGAGCTTCCAATCCTTTTTATGCATATTATAGTCTTTTATTTTTAGGAATTTACATTTCATTTACTCAATTATTTCCTTCCATCATATTTTTCTTATTTCAACTTATTGCAAAAAATTCAATCCATTTTTGACTTTTTTTCCTACTTTAACAATAGCCCAATATATTGATTTTGACAAAACTGATAAGAGAGAAATTCAAGACATTTTAACCAAACATCTTGATATACAAGATGATATGCTTAAAATATTATAATAAGAACAACAAAAAGCAAAAAATGTCAATCCTCTCAAACCATAAAACAACCAATTGCAAATGACACTATGGGGGCAACTATGTCTCAACAACCCCTATAGCAACCCAACCTTCCTATGAGGCACCACTAGTTATAGCTATTGGAAATATTGTCATTAATGTCAAAGGTCTAGTATTATTGGTGATAAAGGCCCCATTGAATTTTAATGTTGTTTGTAATAAATATATCTTGGCTAATATGAGTTAATATTTATTTAATATTAATGAATATATTTTTGGTTGCATATGAGACAAAAGAAGGGCCCATGAAGAAGTTGAAGAGCCACGGGGTAAATATAAAAGAAGGATGGGATGCATTTTCCCATGAAGAGTCATCTTGGGGAATACCAAGAGTCACCAAGTGAAGACAAAAGAGTAAGGGTGCAATTTCTCATGAAGAGACACTTTGAGGAATACAAAAAGTCACCAAAGATAAGGACAAAAGTGGGAAGGACATTTTTGATCATGAAGGGTCACCACATGAATTTTCAAAGGCTTGAATATGAAGGGTCATACAAGTTTGGCACCATTTTCTATGAATATTGAAGGCTCACAAAGGGGGAAGGCCAAAGGTCATTTGGAAAGCTATAAATAAAGGCTTGAGAAGCCATTTGTAATATGAGAGTGAGAGGTTGATTTGATATTGTGATATCTAGCTTAGAAGATCAATTGTGAGAGATGAATATGATTTACATTTATTATATCTAGCTTAGAAGAGTAAAGGTGAGAGAGAGGAAAGAGATGTTGTATTGATCTATCATTTGTTGAGATAGCAACATTAAGAGATAGGTGTGTGGTATACGCAAAGGGGTTGGTGCTCCTGTGGGTTGGTGCTTGGCAAAGGGGTTGGCGCTCCTATGGGTTGGTGTTCATGAATTTTTTCTAGGTTGGTGCTTGGCAAAGGGGTTTGAAGCACCTATGGGTTGGTGCTCATGAATTATAGCTGGGGTGGTACTCAACAAAGGGGTATCGTGCTCCTGTGGGTTTATTATCATGAATATATTTGAGATTGATTCTCTGTGGTTTTTCCCACATTGGGTTTCCATGCCATATCTGGTGTCTCTCTATCTTGTGTGATGTTTATTGTTTGAGTTTTATTGCATATCTTGAATGTTTGATTAAGTGGAATTTGATAAAGGAAAACTTTTATAAGATATATAATATACTGATTCACTCCCCCTCTTAGTATATTCCGTTCTTAACAATTGGTATCAGAGTAGGTTCCTTTTTGAAAAGTTTTACAGCTTGAAGGTAGATTGGGAAAGCATGATGGCTGGGTCATAGGAAGGATTTTATACAAATAAGGCACCTTTGTTTGATGGGATGAATTATGCCTTTTGGAGCATGAGAATGAAGGTTTATTTGATGGCCCTTGGATTTGACATATGGAAAGTAGTGGTGGAGGAATATGAAGAGCCATAGACATCTACAATTACTCCAACAAAAAAGAAGGCAAGTGAATGTAATGCTAAAGCTTTAAATGCTATTTTATGTGGTCTATGTGAATCTAAATTTGTTAAAGTTATGCAATGTAAATCTGCTCATGAAACTTGGGTAAAACTTGAGAATATTTACAAAGGTGATGGAAAGGTTCAGAAAGATAATCTGTAGACTTTTAGAAGGTAGTTTGAAAGTTTGAAGATGAAAGAAGAAGAAGATATAGCAAGTTATCTCTTTTGAAGATAGTAAATCAGATTCAAGGTCTTAGTGAAACATTGGAAGAATCAACGGTGGTGCAAAAGGTTTTGAGATCTCTACCAATGAGATATGATGCAAATGTTTCGGCAATTGAGGAGATGAAAAATTGATCCAAGATAAAGATGGATGAGCTTCATGGTATTCTCATGGCATATGAGATGCAGACATAACAAGATAAACCCTCAAAGAGAAGTGAATTTCAAGAGATCAAAGAAGGAGAAATCTAAGATTCAAGAATCAAGTGATAGTTCCAGTGATGATGAAGATGACAATGAATCACTTTTCATTCACAGGCCAAAAATAGGAACAGGTAAATATCAAGGAAAATTACCTTTTAAATGTTTTAATTGTGGAAAGATTGGACATTTTTTAGCTAGATGCGTAGATAAGGTTAATGATGAAGAAGAAGAAAAGCCTACATACAAGAAGAATTTCAAAGGCAAATCCAAGAAGGGATTCGAGAAGAAGATCCTATATTCTAAGGATCCTGGCTTAGTTGAAGATAGTGGAGTCAGTGATTCAGAAGAAGAAGAGATTCTATTCATGGCCATACATGATAATCAAGAAGAAGAAGAGGAGGAAGCTGAAGTAGATATGGAAGGAGAACTCAATTGTGCCCTAGAAGAGTTAGAAGTTGTTCAAAAGAAGAATCAAAGATTAAAGTGCCAAATCGAGAAAAATGAACAAGAGTCAAAGGAAATGATTGAAGATCTACAAGCACACTTTGAAGAAGCCAAGAGGAATGAATAAGATCTCACAACATAGTTGGAAATAGCAAAGAAATATTGTGAAAGTTATGTTATTGAAATTGCCTCTTTAAAAGAAGATATTAAGAAAGCAGCCAGTGATAAAGTAGTCAGTGATTCAAAATTTGAAGATAGCACTAACATGCTAAATAATATATTGGAAAGTCAAAAAACATATTCAGATAAGATAGGGATCAGTTTTGAAAAGAAAAAGAGCTATGCTGAAGCTCTTACACAAGAGAAAACAAAAAAGGGAGAAGTGAAGAATATAGAGGACATTCCAAACAAAGAAGGCTAGAAGGAACAAAGCTACAAAAGGCAATTAGGTCAGAGAAACACATACAAGTCTTATTTTTATGGCTATTGTTTTTATTGTAATGGATATGGTCACAAGAAATTATAATGTAGAAGAAGAGCTAACAATTTTAGAAATAAGGAGAAGGAAAGTCAAGTAAAGTCAAGCAGAAGCCATAACTCTTTTGCTCCTCTATCAAGCTTTGATGAAGAGACCATAGTGTGCTACAAGTGCAACAACTTCGGACACATAGCTCGGTATTGCAGAAGCATGTTTGAGTCAGGCAAGAAGGATTAGAGTTTCAAAGCTCTATTCATTAAGAAGAAGAATCAGAGTGTCAAAGATCCATTCATTAGGAAGAAGGTTCAGACATGTTCATGGTAGAAGAAATAATCTGAAGATTCAATGATGGTTCAGACAGCATTACATGTAAGAGGTAAAGATCAACCATGTTTAATTGATAGCAGATGTTTAAGGCATATGACAGGAGATAAAAGTAAATTCATATCTCTAAAGAAGATCAATGGTGGTACAGTGAGGTTTGGAGATAAAACCACTACCAAGATAGCTGGAAAAGGTACTTTGAGTTTGGATTATGCTAGAAATAAGACTAAAAATATTTTGTATGTAAAAGGTCTTAAGCATAATCTATTGAGTGTTAGTCAAATTTGTGATCAAGTATACACATTAAGGTTTCATGTTGAAGGTTGTGAGATTAGAAGAAAGATTCAAATGAGTTGATTATAGATACTCAAAGGATAGGGAACAATGTATATGTATTGTTAGATATCTTCTCAAAGGCACGATCAAAGGACACATTCAAATATCAGTGAGAAGAGTTGGGAGTAATTTCTATTACTTCCTGCCATTGATGTTCAGCATCAAGTGAGGAGGAGCTAAGCGTTAGCTCCAAGTAGGCCCTTTTCCATTTATGTCAAAGGGGGAGAATAATAGGTACAGGTATAGGTGCAGAAAACATGTATAGGTTGCTATAGTAAGGGGGAGTTACTGTATGTTTTCAGATGATAGTATGTGCAGGTGATAGGATGTGGTAATTTCAAGATTGAGGTTGCCATCTATGACAAAGGGGGAGATTGTTGGAAATATTTTCATTAATGTCAAAGGTCTAGTATTATTGGTGATAAAGGCCCCATTGCATTTAATGTTTGTAATAAATATATCTTGGCTAATATGAGTTAATATTTATTTAATATTAATGAATATATTTTTGGTTGCATATGAGACAAAAGAAGGGCCCATGAAGAAGTCGAAGAACCATGGGGTAAAGACAAAAGAAGGATGGGACACATTTTCCCATGAAGAGTAATCTTGGGGAATACCAAGAGTCACCAAGTGAAGACAAAAGAGTAAGGGCACAATTTCTCATGAAGGGACATTTTGAGGAATACGAAAAGTCACCAAAGATAAGGATAAAAGTGGGAAGGACGTTTTTGATCATGAAGGGTCACCACATGACTTTTCAAAGGCTTGAATATGAAGGGTCATACAAGTTTGGTGCCATTTTCCATGAAGATTGAAGGGTCACAAAGGGGGAAGGCCAAAGGTCATTTGGAAAGCTATAAATAAAGGCTTGAGAAGCCATTTGTAATATGAGAGTGAGAGGTTGATTTGATATTGTGATATCTAAGTTAGAAGAGAAATTGTGAGAGATGAATATGATTTGTATTTTTTATATCTAGCTTAGAAAAGCAAAGGTGAGAGAGAGGAAGGAGATGTTGTATTGATCTATCATTTGTTGAGATAACAACATTGAGAGATAGGTGTGTGGTATACAAAAAGGGGTTGGTGCTCCTGTGGGTTGGTGCTCATGAATTATTACTGGGGGTGCTCAGCAAAGGGGTTGGTTCTCATGAATTATTGCTAGGTTGGTGCTTGGCAAAGGGGTTTGAAGCTCCTATGGGTTGGTGCTCACAAATTGTAGCTGGGGTGGTACTCGACAAAGGGGTATGATGCTCCTGTGGGTTTGTTCTCATGAATATATTTAAGATTGATTCTTCGTGGTTTTTCCCACATTGGGTTTCCATGTTATATCTGGTCTCTCTCTCTCTCTTGTGTGATGTTTATTCTTTGAGTTTTATTGCATATCTTGAATGTTTGATTAAGTGGAATTTGATAAAGGGAAAGTTTTATAAGATATATAATATACTGATTCACCCCCCCTCTCAGTATATTTCATGCTTAACAATAGCTAGTACATCCTTGTCTCTTGATGTGTCTACCCTTATCCAAGAGATAAAATATCTTCAATCCAAGGTGATACATCTTGAGAAAAGTGCCTCTAGACCAATACAGGCCTTGGACTCTTTTTCCCTACTTCATACACTATTGGCATGTCATATTGCTTCTACATTCTTGCCACCAAGTTTTATTCAACCCAAGCTCACTTTATATGATGTCAAGGGTGATCCAAAGACACACTTGAGATATTTTCACATAGCATGCTTGGACTATGTGCCAAATGACTAGTTATTAACCAGGTTATTTCCATGGAGTTTAAAGGATTATGCTCTATAATGGTCCTATAGTCTACCAAATCAGTTAGTCAATGCATTCAATCTTGTAGATGACATGTTTCTATCTCATTTCAACTTTAACATTGGTGAAAAAATATATTATGGATAAATTGCATAATAGAAACAAAGGTCAAATGAGTATCTCATAGATTATGTTCTTTGATATAAGACTATCTTAGATAAAATGACTAGCCCTATGGCTAACCAAGAATTATAGGGCCTTTTTAAATAGAGTCTTTTACCAGATTTGCATGAGTCAATAATGTTCAAAAATTTCTCTTCCTTTAATAAGTTATGTCATACACTAAAGGAAAGGGAAGTCAAATTAATTTCAATAGGCAAAATCAAGTACACAAGCATATCAAAAACAAAAAATAGGAGTAACAGTAAAGTCCCATACAAATTAAAAGTTAAAGATAACAAAAGTCAAAATCAACCTACAGTTAATGAGGCTTTAGAGCCCCCTCAATGAGTGGTTTTATTAGCACCTCCTCAGTGAGCCTTTACCAATCTACCAGTATCTCTATCTAGAGTCTTATAGTAGCTATTGGATTGCAATATCATATCTCTCCCTCCTATTTGAGAAGTTGATACAAAAAAGCCTCTTCCACATGGATATAATCAGAATTCATTTTGTGATTTTCATAGGGAACTAGGACATACAACTAATAAACACATTATTTTGTGACACAAAATACATGACTTGATAGATGACAACCTTATTAATCTTAGCACTCTAGTTGAGCCTCCTCAGGCAAAGCAAACATAGGATAAGGATTTGAAAATTTTCTTAGATCCTTTCCTATATAATTTTAAATAGGAGACATGGCACACATCAGGTGTTCACCATGCATATCATACACACCCTCTATTAGCTACATATTAGGCACCTTCAGTTGAGTCACATCCTTTGAGTAACATGATTGATGTGTATAATTATAGAGTTCTAGATAGACCTTTGATCTCCTTCTTAGAGTAGGAGATAGTTGAGGATGATTTGAATTACTATGCACTCTTTATTAGAGCCTACATTGATCATCATCCCATTCATAATATTTTCATATATAATGGATCCAGCGTGAATATGTGCATTATGACATTACTTCAACATTTAGTATATATAGATCAATATATTACCATGAAAAACATAGTTATTAGTGGATTTAGTAGACACATACAAAGTTCATTAGGTGAGATTATACTTCCTCTATAGGTTAGCACAACACATGTGGCCACACCATTTACTATTGTTCCTAGTGTAGGAGTCTTTGATATGTTTCTTGGTTGATCATGGATCTACAAACTTCATGTAGTACCTACTACAGTTCATAAATGCATGAAATTCATTCATACTAATTAGGTTATTATAGTTTGTGGAGTTTTGTATGAGTTACCACTCCCCACTTTAGAGCCATCTCCCACTTTGTAGTCATCAATTTCAACTCCTCCACCATTTACAATTTTTCCTCCAGTTGAGATTTAGACACAACTGAGGCCTCCCTCACCAGCATAGAGAGTTTATACACTTCCATAGAGGCCTCTCTTAAAGTGATCACTAATCAGTGATAATTTCAGGACTCTAAATAGTTTTTAGCTATAGTATTCACACCTAGAGTAGTATCATTGATATCTCATGCCCCTACACACAAAGCACATTTAGAGAGATTTTTCTACTACTAGATGGGTCCCTAAGAGACTCATAGTTGCATCCACTTCTCAGAGTTATAAAGGGATGCCCCAATCAATTTTCACTATAGACATTTTAGAGCACTTAAAACACATGTAGATTTTAGAGCCACAATCTTAGCCCTTACATCATTCTTCATGATCATGCACAATCCCTCTCCTTGATACATGATACCATGATAGGGAGTATCTTATGAGACTCATTGGTTAGTATCATTTCTTCTTAGTATTTATTGTACATAGCTTATTTTTAATTTATCATACATAGTTTCATTTTAATTTCTTGCACATAACTTATTTCAAAAATACCAAAAATAATACAACATTTCAAAATATAAAAACATTCAAAGAACTCAAAACATAAAAAACATTTAAATTATATGCATTATCCATTATTTACATTTCTACTACCATGCTAGACTTACATTTTCATATTTTATGCTATTGTTTGTCAATTTATCTACATTACCATGCTTCACTTGATCTTCTTTGAGTGTGTGTAGTGACACCCAAATCCTTGATTGATTTACTCTACCCATTGAGGGGACATCCTACTTATACATTCAAGACATATATAAACATATCTACCCACCGGGAGCATCTTCTACATGACTATACCCTTAAGGTTATGTCATTCCTATACCACACACTCTAGTTATCATTTTGATGTATATTACCTACTAGCTTACATAGATTATTCTATCGACACTCACCAGTATATAACACTTGTGTATTTCTTAGCATCTACCTAGTCTTGTATTCTATGTTTTACATACTTTCACTTTTTTCTTTGATTAGTTAGATGCGATAGTATTTATATCATTTACACTATTTCCTTCCTTGTTTTGAGTAGCTAGATGTGATTGTATTTATCAATTCATGTTTTTCACTCTTATGTGTGCCTTTGGACATTTTCCAATGTCCTTTACTTGTACTCTTCTATGTGCTTGTCACCCTTGTGCCAACCTTGATTATTTTTATTGTATGTGTATGTGGGAATTTGAAAATGCCTTATATGATTTATTTCATAGTTTGAGTGATATGTGTCTATGTCCCTTATTTTCTTGGCCCCTTAGCCTCTTTTGTATACTTCTTGCTTCTTTCCTTATGTGCTTATTTGCTTATTTTCTTCTTAGATGTTTGCAATGCCATGATCCACATCATGAATTATATTGCCTTATTGGATGCCATGATAGAAATCATGATCTATCCCTCTTTGAAAACTAAAAACTAATCAAATTACACTTTTAGTTCAATATATTTCACATATTATTACATTGTTACATCTATCTAGGCATACCCCTATTGATCTAATAATCTCCAATACAAACTATGCTATATCTTCAAACATATTTTCAATTATTATTGCTATATCATGTATTTAATATAATAACACACTTGTAGGGATATTTATTCTAAGGTTAGTCATTTTAAGGTCTTTATTCCTACCCTTATAAGAGGGGGTAACAAATAGGGGTTTTGTCATAGAGATCAAAACCTTGTACCAGTCAAAAATAATTTTTTATAACACTCAAAACAACATTCAAAATTCAAACTAGGTAGAATAGACTAGAAAGATAGTGACAAATATAGAACAATGATAAAAAATAGTAAAGGACAAGATCACCATACTTGGACTATAACCCTAGACAACAAAGTGTCTTATTTTTTGTGCTCTTATCCGAGCAACAAAAAACATAGATTTTCTAGAAATAAATAGAAAGGGAAGGTCAATTATAGTTTTGTTAGCTATAGTTTAATTTATATTGGGTAGTTTTAATATAATTTTACTTGGAGTATATAGATATAGGGGGCATCATGCAAAGCATGATGGCTCTCGCTTCTAGTTTTAGATTGGGTAGTTGGTACAACTTCTAGATCATAATTGATGTTATAGACACCAATGATTAGGGGCAATGTGCAAAACATATTTTCCTTCTTTTCATTTAATTAATTTTATTATCTAAGTATTATTAGTATTTGTGTGCCTTATTCCATCTGTAGGTGGTAGGCATAATTTTAGAGTGGCTTTCATATAAGCCTAGTTCCTAGTATTGGAGTGGTTTTCATAACAACCTAATCTCCACCTTTTAGAGTGGCCAAGATTGGCCTAGTTCTTAGTACAAATTAAACTATCCATGCCACTTTATCAAACTATAGAGCATTCATGGGCTTCATGATCCATCTCATATGACACACATTCATATCGGTATCAATTCATAGCTTCACTTAATGAGCAATGATGGAGCCAAATGACTAGTTAGCCTTTGTATTCTTGAGCCACCTACTTAGAGGGATTAGACACATAGTCCAAACATTGATTAAAACATGAAAGATCATATATCTTTACTTAGTGGGAAATGATGGATCCTAAGAACTAGTTAGCCTTTGTATTCTTGAGCCACCTACTTAGAGGGATTGGACACACAATCCAAACATCGATTAACACATGCATGATCACATAGCTTCACTTAATGGGTGATGATGGAGCCAAAGAGAAAGATTTTGTATTCTTGATCCACTCTTATGGAATTAAGCACTCATCTCCATTCATGATATTAATTTTGGTATAACACATACTCAACATCACTTAGCATCACTCAACATCATTCAACATCACACATCTTCATGGGCTTCACCCTTGTAGGTAAGTTTAGGTACGCTTTCTATTTTTCCTTTATCCTAGTATTTTGCATAAAGGGGGGTGGAAATATAGTCATATAAAATATCCAAATTGGTAGTTTGAGTGTGGGTTGTGACACCCTATCCATAACTCCTTTTTGCATGCTCTTATGACCCTTATAGACACATTTTCACTCATTAGTGGTCATCTAAAACCTTCTAAATGATCATTCCACCTTAACCAAGAAAATTTTACTAGGCCAATCCTATTCCCCCAAGTCTCAACCCTATAGGATAGGATCACCATACTTGGACTATAGTGTTAGACCTTAGGGTGTCTAATTATTAGCACTCTTATCCATTTACATTTTGAGCTAAAACGATCATTTTCATTTGATCCCTATCCTTCATTATGGTGGCCTGGCATGAACACATTTAACCCATGACCAATTATTCTTTATAAAAGTCTATCCAAAGCTCATTTACAAGGGGGAGTGATAAAACTTACAAAGCAAGCAAGAATACAAATAAAGAACTAAGGCAAATTTCCCTATTCTCTACATACAGTCACCCAACATAGATGATAACATACTCAAACACTCATACCAATCCCTAGCCACCTTAAGCACTCTTACTTTGGTATTTTTTCATCCACACCACACTATTTCACAAATCACATTAGGTAGAAGAACTATATATAGCTTGATCCCTCTTCAAAGTATTGGTATGTAGACAATGTGCCCACATAAGGGGTGTGGATTACACATTAAAAAGACCCCACCTTTTATAAAGTGAATCAAACATTATTTTATCAAAAATGATGGAGGATTAGGGTTTTGAAGATTAAATCAACTCTATAGTGAGTTCTATCATGAATTAATACTCAAGATTTCATAGGTAGGGTTATATAGGAACAACACAAAAACCTAAAAAGTTTTAGGACTTTGTGACTAGTTTGTAAAATAGTGGTAGGAGTGGACTATAGTGCCAAACCTTAAAGTATCCTATTTTTAGTGCTTCTATCCTTTTTTTGAATGAAAGCCAAATTTAGATTCATGACACTATCCCAATGTTACACAACGAGTTTCAACCTCTATCTCAACTGTCTCATTCCTATTTTAAGCTAAATTAAATTTATCTTTATTTATTATTATTTTTATAAAGGTAAAAAAGATAGATAAATTATACAAATTAAGACTATAATTATTACAATATTTTTTATCAATTTATTAATCCAGACCCTTAACTAAAATAGGAATAAAACTCCATTATTCTCAAAATAGTTAAATCACATGTAGCTTTGTTTTCTCACAAATAATTTATTTTTTAAATAATTAATACAACGATGTAAAATAAATTTACATACTTGTAGCATGCTCCAAGTAGAAGTATGGCATTATAACAACAACAGTGAAGTTCACAGAAGCTTGTTTAGATCATTAGAAGGCCTAAAACTTTGTGAATCCTCCTAAAATCCTTAGATGAACCAATTTAAACCTTTAAAAAATAATTTTATGAAGAAATTAATTGTTTTGAATTACCCAAGATGAAATATGGTACTCTGTAGAAGCCTTGGAGAACCTAGAGCCTTGTACAGAGTACCAAAAATCCTAAACTTAATTTCAATCTTCTATATTTTTAATTTTGATAATAAAGGAATTTTCAAAACTTGATTTTTACCAAAAAAATATTTTTAAAAAAAAGTTTTTTGGGCTGATTATGACACCCCTATGATTGAGGAATAATTCCTAGATCTCCAACGAATAGTTTTAGTGGTCCTATAGTAGTGTTTTTGATTAAGTAAGGTAGCAAACCAGGGGCTGAACCCTATACAGTCAAAAAAGATAGGAAGGCTAGAAAACAAAAGATGTCAGTATAGAAACAATGGCACAGTTGAGAAACACAGCTAGAAGCAAGACAAAACACTGGAAAGACCAGAGTCAAAAAGAAAAAAACTACATAACTATATAATTAACAAGATCCTTAAGATTCTCATTGTCTGCATTCCCTAGATTACCCACTACTTCTAACATAGACATATTCAATAGAATGTTATTTTGAAGGCCTTTGGTGAAGACCTTTTCTAGATTTTGGATTCGGTCCTTTAATGCCCCAATTTCTATTTTCTAATCATTCTCATTCTCTTTACCCTCACCAGCTTCTTCAATAAGCATCTTCTCCTTATAATCAACAATTCTCCTAGAATCAACACCCTACTCTTCAGTGACCTCAAATACCTGAGAAGCCTGTTTCCCACCAGTGTCCTCTAAAATTTCTTGAATCTCTGGCTCTTCAGACTCTTCATCTTGAGTTGCTTCATCAGAAGCACTTTATGAATACTCGATTAGCCTGACTTCGGGGTTGGTTTTCTAGCGATCCACCTTGACCTGTGCACTCCTGAAGGGAAACCATCCTTACTAATTTTTGAAGGCTTGTGAGGTTTGCCATCTTGGCCCCCTATGGCCCCATCTATATTTTTTTGGCTCCCTTCTGTAATCTCTTCAAAATTTTATTTTTCTCCATCACCCTTCCTCTTCCTTCCCTTTTTGCTCACAAGGGATCTTGGAGTATTAACAGGGGTCTTAACAAGGGTGGAGAGAGGGGTGTCATTGGTATTGGTAGGAGCAGGGGAAACCCATGATTCATCAATTGCATCACCAAATACCGGGTTTGAGGGAATGTCTTCATTAACATCTCTGATATTCTTGTTTGCCTCAAGGGTGTGGTGAAAATTGTAGAGACAAAAAATAAGCCCCTAATGTAGGGGAATAGGTTTTATGTCTGGCTACTTGGCCATTTTGGCTCTCGCCCTTAGGATAGTGTGTTCCAATGAGGACAACAGGTAAAAAGGAAAGCTGATAATAGCATTGCATCTAAAATGATTTAACAAAGGAAGGTGATAGTTATAAAACTTGGTATATCACCCCTCGAGAGTGAAGTAGTTCATTAGAATGAAATAGACACCATCCCATAGCTCTAGCAGTTTGGCATGCTCGAAGCCTCCTTGATACGGGATGAGTTCTTCTCCTTCACTTAGAAATAGTTTGTGACTAGCCAAATCCATGATTTTGGTCTTCTTTTGGAGCTTTACACCCTACATGGTCATTCCTATGGCCATTAAAATCACCTTTTCAGAGATTCCAAAGCTAATACCCCCCCATAGTGACCTGCCTATTCAACTAAGATCTTGCGAACTGCTCAGACAAATTTTCATCATAACCATTTAGCCTTTCCAAGTACGAGCTGATACCTCCTTCTTTACAGTAATGCCAGACTAATGGGTTGTCCTTAAATTCATAGTAGGAGACTGGTTCAATTCGAATACAATCTCCCCCCATTCTATGGTTATAGACCTAGCTAATGAAATTCCCAATTTCCACCTTAAGCTTCGAAGTAGCAAGCCCTCGGTTCCATTTGCATTGAATGCAGATGTGAAGGCTCATTTTATAGAATGCCCTGCTGCAGTGATGTTTACTCCCATGCTTGAAAATAATTTTCCCTTGGTTTTCATGATGCGACTCTCACACCTCCACCTCATGATACAAGGAATTAATTATGACAATTAAGGAAGTACTAAGGTTATCATTTTCCAAGATCCGCAATGGCCTTCCCCATGTGGACCACCTTTGAAAGCTATCTTTGTCATCAATGTGCATCATTCCTGATCCGTTGTCTCCTTCTGAATGATCTCTCTAATGTTTAGGGGTATATGAGCCCCTTGTTGCCATACCCTCCATCCTAAGAATTACTGACCAAGGTTGGCATAAGCATCAGCGACCCTGTTGCCTTCTCTGTAGGTGTGGGTAATCTCAACTTTGGAAAATTTTTGTAAAAGAAACTAGATGTCAGTAATGATGTCTTTTAGCTGGATTCCAACATTAGATGCTTTATTAACAACATCTATGACCAACTTAAAATCTCCTTGAATATTCAAGTTTCTAATTCCTAGGGATATAGCTAACTTTAATCCCCAAAGTAAAGCCATAGCTTTAGCATAGTTATTACTCTGGCAATCAATGCCACCAACATAGACAATAGACATCCCTCCTTTTTCATTCCTTATAATTCCTCCTCCACTTGCTTTACCACTCAACTTGGATGCCCCATCAAAATTGAGTTTCATCTAATTGGGTTTAGGTGGTATCCATTTAGTATGAAGTCTCTGAAGAATTTTGGAATTATCATGTCTAGGGATAAGGTTTAAAACCTTCCATTTGGCTGCAATTTGGCTTTCAAATTGAGATAGTGGTTTCTCCAAAACACTAATATGAGTTGTTGTAACACTTTCCAAGATGGTCCTAGCAAAGGAGTTAAACCCCTGAAAAGCATTTCTAGCAGTGTCCCTAAAAATTATGTGATTGCGCTCTTTCTGTAAGGTCCAAATCAAGCATGGTAGAGCTTGCTTCCATAATTCCTTAATCCAAGGATGTGTAAAGGTTGAATTCCAACTGAGAATTACTTCTTTAAGATCAAAATTGCAAACCCATTATGTGCCAAAGTTATGTTTTGTGTGCCATAAATCCTGGGTAAACTCACAGTGGATGAATAGGTGTGAAATTGATTCCTCTTTAGAACCACATAGAAAACATCTGTTAACCAAAGTAAACCCTCTCTTTTGAAGGTTGTCCTAAGTAAGGATTTTGTTATGGGTAGCAGCCCACCAAAACAAGTTAATCTTTGGAATGAGTTTATGATTCCAAACCTTTTTCCATACCTCATTATTCTAAGCTTTAGGTGTAAGTAGATGACAGGAAAATTTGATAGAGAACGATCCATTCTTATCTGACCACCAGTATTGTTCATCCTCCTGAGGGAAGAGCAAGATTCTGATCTCCTGAACACATTGCTAGATCTCCCAAATTCTTGGGATAAGCTTAGGCCTGTGCACACAACAATCTAAGAGGTTTTTCTAGCTCCTTATCCCATTGTTATTTTCCATATAATCACTAACCCTATCACCAAAGAACTGTGTAGTCAGTTTAGTAATTTCTCCATAGTTTCCTTGGGAGATGAGAGCCTTGTCCTTTAACCAATTATCCTCCTAGAATTTAATCTACCAGCCATTTCCAAGCTTCCACCTAATTCATTGTTTGAGAAGGCTTCTACTTTTTAGCATTTTATTCCATATCATAGACCCCTGGGGTAATCTCACCTACTGAAGAAAGTTAGAATCATCAATGCTATGCATGTATTTGGCATACATTATTTCCCCCCACTCACTATTGTTGTGAATCAGATTCCAACTAACTTTTGAGAGGAGGGATTCATTCATGTTCCTGATGGATCTTATATTAAGTCCACCATGAGATTTTGGGAGACACTTTTTCCCATCTGACTAAAGACATTCTCTGTTTGTCTTCCACTCTCATCCATAAAAATTTCCTTTGGATCTGTTCTAGCTTTTCAGCAAAATACATAGGAATTTTAAAAAGAGACATGAATTAAGTAGGAATACCTTGCAAAGATGTCCTATAGTAGTGTTTATAGGCAAAAATGAAAGAGATAAAGCCACTAAGCATAGATAACAACCAACTAAATCAACAAAAAAAAAAATTCTATGATATTTTTTCTTTCCCAAGCCATACATTGACCACACAATAGTGCTAAATGCTGATCTCCATGGTTAAAATTGATTATTTTTTTTCAATAGGATCCTAAGATGATTTTAATTTTTTTGTGTTTGGATTAAGATCCAAGGATTGAGAATGATGAACTAGTCCTCCTCGAGATCCAATAAAAAATTATTATTCTTCTATGTTGTATATAGGCTTGAAGGAGGCTTTAAAATAATTTAAAAACAATTTAAATTGAATAAAATATCAATTATTTCAACTCAATGCAATATGCTTGCCAATTAAATCAACCATGCTTGATCTGGTAACATGAAAATATATTAAATAAATGAATGCATTATTTACACAAGAGATCTAGAAGTGTAAATGAATAACAAATCATGGCATGATAATTAGATCAATGAACACAAGATATAATGTGGAAAACCTCAAAGAGGTAAAAAACTATTGAGATTATTCATATAATTGAGAAACACCCCAATAGATAATTTTTATTCCTCTCACTTCTTCTTAGATAAATTCTTTACAAAAAAATTCGCAATGCTTGTATATATCTCTCATAGTTCACAAAATAATATTATGTATTGTTGTATTTTACCTCAGGGGTAAAACCCTATTTACAATTTGAATGGGAGGAGGTGACCATTATTATTGTATGTAATTGAGGCATCTATGCACTATATATGGTATTGCATGAATCTTATCTATCAAAGGGAATCCTAATATCATGTTCGAGACCCTTGCTCCTGGTAGACTAAAAATGGATTTTCCATTGTTGTTAAATCAACTTGAATAGGTAACACTATATGTCCCAAAGTATCTTTTTATTCCTATCAAATGATTTGAATACTTTTGTTATGTCTTGTGAATCTTTATTTGTGGGTTCAAAACTATGAAGGAGTGTTATTGGACATAATAACACTATGTATAACTTGATTTTTTTAATTTAAGATCAAATAGAGAGAGCATGCTTATCTAAATCATCATCATTGATTTCATTGTCATTGAATGTGATTATTAGATGTTGTCTAGTGTTCCTATAATTATTCTAATAATTCCATCTATTGAATGCCCATATATATTAGGAGGATGATGTACATTCTACACATGATGTACTTATGAATTATTTCCATTATATATTGAGTGATTATTTGGGAAATGATTACTATTGTTTTCCATATTTGTAATGTATTTTTGTGTGGGTTTGCTTCCTATATAGGTGTGATTAAATCAATAGTGTTGTTATTAATATGATTTTGTATCTCAAGCCTTAGGTTGTAACACTTATTCATAGAATGCCTAATGCATATATGGTAGTTTACTATGCCCCTAACCTATCACATGTATCAAGATAGGAATATCAAAATTATGGCTTAATCATCCCTCTTTGATATTATATCACATTTCTCTATGCTTTCATTGGATTAGTAGGTCAGCCTATGGAGTAACCATAACCTAGGTAAACTATATAGAAGAGGTTATGGGTAGTTTTTAATCATCATATTGGATTATTCATTTCTTATTATAAGCATTTAAAAGGTTTCCCCCTTGAAGTGGCTTATCTATTATTCATATTATATGATATATTTACATATAATTGTGATATATTTATGTTATTTTACTTATTTGGTGAATTAATATTATTACAAGTGGTATCAGAGTGTTGATTTGGGCCATAATCAGGTCAAAAACTTTAGATCTTGGAATTTATCTCTATCTCACAAACGATTGCAAACTTATCAACAAAGGTCAAAAATAATTTAGGTAAGCTTTAATTCAAATTTCATCTCAATTGGATTTGTTTTGCAAAATTTATCACCATTTTAGGGTTTTCCATAAATTCGCTCTATAGTACACAATTCAAGAAAATTTTTAGAGTTGTTTACATTTTCAGAAATATTAAAAAAATATAGATGGGGAACATTATTTTTAGTTTATTATTTGTGGATGATGTAAGTATAAAATATCTTGGTCAACATTAGATTAAAAGTGTCAAACAAGGTTGACATTGTCAATCCCTTTTATGACAGGACCACAAACTAGGGGTGAAGGAAAAGGTGTCAAAACCCGAGGTAAAAATCCTCACAAGGAAGAGATAGAGTCAAAAGGGGGATTTACTAGATCCTTTATACCACGGTTCTCTAAGATAGAACACAAAGTAATCTAGCTTGACTATAATGTGTAAGGCATTTAAAGTGAGATGCAAAGCATACAATCTAATATGAAATCTATATAATCTAGTTTGGAAAATAACATGATGGATTTACAAAATAATCAATCAATAATCTAGCTTCACTATTACATAACCCCACTAAGGTGGATCTTTCAACCAGCGCAATCTAAATACAAGTACCTTGCCACAATAGAACCTCTTACCAAAGGTAGATATGTATAAATTTGATGGAAAAGATCCATTCAATTTGATCAACCAAATGGATATTTTTTTTGATTTGCATCAGATTCCATATGGATAAAATGTTAGCATGGAATCCTTGTATATATGACATAAATAATTCATTTGGTATCAATGGTTGTATGTTCAAAAGAAAAAGTTGACTTTTAGTGTTACCTAGTCAGTTTTTATAGAGGAGCTACAATTACACTATAGCAATAGTGTGACAGATAAATACTTCATCTAATTGACAAAATTAAAATAAAATAGTTTATTCAAGGCTTATATTCATAATTTCAAAAACCTATCTTTATGTGTGGAGATAATTTTTGATGAGAACCTGAAGTACCTATTTTTGGGAGGCCTCAAGGACCACATTCAACATGAGGTATGCATTTTTAATCCACTTAAGGTTTTTGATTCTATTATTATGACATGCAAGGATGAATAAAAATTCATATCCAATAAGAAGAAGCCATCCACTCACTTTAGAGATCGTAGCATATTGACACCATCATTTCCTCCACCTACCAAATTGACCCTACAACAAATTGAGGAGAAGTGTGTAAAAGGATTATATTTCAGCTACAACATAAAGTAGATCAAAGGACATAGATGTGATGAAAATAATTTATTCTACAGTAAGGGATCCAATTAATATGATGAAGATGATGATTCCTCTAATGATGATAAGGAAAAGATATAAGAGGTACCTGAAGATTCCAAACCTACAATCTCTTGTCATGCACTTTAAGGTATTATCACTTCTCAAACACTTAAGGTGGTGGGTTTCCTCAAGAAATAAGGTGATGTAGACACCTAAATCTGGCCACCAATGACCTCCAACTAGGCTTTTGACCAATTTCCACCTAAAATGCATAATTTAGCCTAAAAATACTAAAACACACTAAATTATGTGAAACTGACATATTCAAGTGTCGATTTTAGCCAAGGTATCCCTAAATGGGGCAATGCAATTTATGGGCTAGCTTATTTTGATTAGATCATTTTGAGTCAAAATTCCAATTTTGTACCTAGGTGCTCTAGATTGATATTTCCTATGAAATATCTTGCACAAGACATGTGCCTTCATTATTTTTTATTGGTAACATCCTAAATGGGATAACAGATCCAATGCATCTGAAATTGCCTTCCAATGCTAATCTAGTCAAATTTTGGACCAATAACAAGAAATTTTGATCAATTTGAGTAATTTGTGCACAAAGTGCTTAATCATGCTTAAGAGATAATTAATCCAAATCAAGACATAATTAATAATTCCATGGGAAATTATTGAGTACTTGTTTTTAGAAATGAATATTAAATATTTGCATCATCAGGTGACCTCATTTCTTGGGAAGACATCCCTAGGCCATAAATGCCACAAATATCAAGATTCATGCCCTCTATGCCTTCCATGATGCCCTCCATGCCTCATAATTTCCCCTTCTTCCAATGTCATGATGAGGATAATTATAAACTTAATTCTAAAAATTAAATTAATTTTCAACCACACATCTCAATCTCAAGATGGATGGTTCAGGTTGATTCTAGACATTTTAAAAAATCTATAAATAAAGAGGCCATGAACATCATTTCTAAGATATTTTTGTGCAAAGTTATGCTTAAATATATTCAAAATCTTAATTTCTACAAAGTTATAATTTAGGATTGGTTCTAAAATATTCAATTAACTAGTAGTACCATGCCAAATTAATTCCAAGCCAAGCCAAGCCACAAGCCAAATGTGCCAAGGAGAGATGGAGGTAGCCAAGCTTCCATTTCCAAGGACTTCATGAGCACAAAGCCGAGCAAGCCACTACTACAAAGGCATTTGGATCATCCAAGGAAGGTGAAGGAATCTTTGTTGTTTTTCTTTACTTTTTAGTTGTGTTTGTCATTTGTTTTTGTTACTAAGCTCATCCTAGTAACTAGGCATGAAGATGTTAGCTTAGTGGGTTTTTTATTTGGTTTTATTCACTAGCACCATACTAATCTCCTCTTCTTATTCAAATTCATAGATTCACATAATGTTATGCTCGATGGGACCAAATGCATCCCACATATGAAGAAGATCATTTTGAAACTTTAAAATCTTCATTTGGATCATTAAAACTCTTGTAATTTGACTTTCTAACTTTATTTTGTCATTTTTCTTTGTCACAGGTTTACACAGTAATTGATGTCAGTTAGTAAAACCATCATCAGTTGGCATAGCCATTGTCAATCACTATTGGTATAACTGATGTTGGTTAGATAACCATCATCAGTTAGTAAGTGTAACTGATGTTAGTTATATAATTGACTTTGGTCACTATGTTTTTCTTAAAAACACAAACTTGAGAGCCAAATAGGCCATTTTAAAATGCTTGGTTTGGGGTCATATAGACTCCATTTTAGATGATTTTTTTTTAAACCACATGTTTTCTCCTAAATTTTCACAATTTGACATTATTTTAGCTTTAAGTTTCATATATTATTTTACAAAATTTGGAAAATCTATTTAAAATGTTTCTAATCTAACATATTTTCTTTTGGGGTGATGCCTTAAGGGTAGACAAGTAACTAATGGATTTCAAGTTTGATAAATCATGTTTTAGAACATATTTTGCATGTTTTAAAATGAATTAAGAACATTATTTCGGTGCTTAAAGTATCATTTAAGGTGCTTAAATAAGTTTTTTAGCATTAGTTTTAAAAGTTCACAATATTAAGACCAAGGGGTCAAATGAACATCACCAAATATTTCATTTGGGCTTAAAATTGAATACACTTGTCAATTTTGTTTTCATTATTTCACTTAGTACTTTATTTTCATAAAGTACAAGGATGTTGTGTGTATGCTCTTCCATTTTTTCCCTTTAGGGAACCCTTGGAATCAAAAGCACTTTCCTTATTTTCAAATTGCCTAGTCCAAGGAATAGAAAGAATGTAATCTAAAGCACTCCCCAAAAACTCATCAAAATTTGGGTGACCTAGAAAATGACCCTAAAGTCTTTATCTTTTAGTCTTTTATTTCATGAAAACTTGGCTTGTGAGGGGGACTTCATCAGCTCCCATGAGTTCTTTAGGTAAGCTTTGAACCAGGGTTTCACCTCCTAGCATTGACTTCATTTGGATCCTAATTAGAGTTGCACATGGGACATATTTGCATTTGGACATCACACTACACTGAGTAAACAATAGGATGTAGTGGTTGTATATAGGACTAGACCCTTTTACAACTAGACAATGTTGTGGTCACCTAAGTTTTGTGCTTGTCTTTAAAATCATTTGATGTGAAAGTCATTATGCAATTGATTCCCATAGAAACATTTGAAAACTTGATGGTTATACTTAGAGTATTTTGGTCATTTTTTCTTGGTATGTTTTGTGACTAAAACTTGTTTATTTTTTCATAAGCCATGTCAAAACCAATTTATCTATACATAAATTTTTTGTATAAAGAGGAGTTATGCTGACCATTTTATACCACACTTGTGCCTTGATTTTTTTTGCTAAAACTTGTTTGTGTGTGTGTCAATTTGAGTTGAGGAGGGTAGTGTTATGCTGCCCAAAACATGTTAAAACCATTTTGCCTTTGTGTCTTTTGAAACATAACATTGCTCACATCATTTGAGCATGTTTATGCCATTAATCTACTCAATTTGTTTCAAGACTTGTCTCACCTTGTATCAAAAATCATTTTTTCACACCATGTTGCATTAGCCATTTGGACCTCATTTATGTGTCATCATGCTATCCAACTTGTTTGGTCAAATCCTAGTTTCTAACATTGAGCTTTCTATTAACCTTGTCAAGTTTGGATTCAAACATTGATTGATTTTTGTTTAGGCCTTAATTCATGGGGTTGATACACAGATCTTTCTCTTTTGGGTTGTATAACTTCAATTAATCAATTACCCAAATTTAAAAACTATTGGTGGTTTATTTATTTAGTACCTATCCTCATTATTGTTTGTGCTTTTATTTGGGAA
Source organism: Torreya grandis (assembly GCA_037957365.1). Lineage (NCBI taxonomy): Eukaryota > Viridiplantae > Streptophyta > Pinopsida > Cupressales > Taxaceae > Torreya > Torreya grandis. The sequence continues at coordinate 1,210,750 of JARHVA010004404.1, forward strand.
AACACAGTCTTTCTTCAAAGAACCTTTTATCTTATGCCTTATGCCAATTGATCATGTTTATGTCTGATTCTATGTGTTGAGTCTATGTTAAAGTATTTCCAAACTTGTTAGATTAAATCAAATCACATCAACCTTTGTTTCAAGTCTAGATTTTGACATAATTTGGCCAAAAGTCTTAGTATATGCCTATTTGTTTGAGCCTAGATTTTAACTCCACATTTGGATTAAAGACCCAGTAACTCAACTTCTCCCTTTCCTAGTTTAGACCTTGTTTGGAACACTTTGACCTAGACCTTTGACATGCCAGTTTTTATTTAGATGCTTGAAATTTTATGTGTATGACATTTGACATTAGACTGTTTTATGCCAAGTCTTAACACAAATCATTTTGGAGATACAACTCCACTTTTAGACCATATTGGAGATATAACTCCACCCCTTTGACCAAGTTAGACCAAGTTTGAACCATTTGTTCTTTGGACAATTTTTTAGAGTTTGTAAAACTCTATGGATTTTTGTTTTAAAGATTTCATCATTTATGTGGATAGGTCTAGCTACACCTATGGTGGACTCATGTACAATATAATTTATGATAGACTGGCCACACAAAATCCCACTAGGAACCCCTATAAAGAAAGATTTTCTAAAGAGTTCTATTATTCTCCTTACAATACTCCATATGGGGAACAAAGTCATAAACCAGCTCATGATCCAACTTGAGACCTAGATTGGTATGAAGAGGCTTGTGAGGAGGAATTTTAAGACCCAAATATAGTTAATGTTATTTGGGATATGAATCCATACCCTCTTTACAATAATCAGTACATGGAACATACTCAAGAACTAGCTTATGAGCTAACTCACAACTAGGATAATATGGTGTTTGTGGAAGACTTGGATGATTTGGCTTATGTGTATAATAAGGATCCACCACATCATACCACTTCTATTATAGGACCATAATGTTACACCATTCCCATACCAAGACTTCATCCTTTGGCTTATGTGAGCAACTTTGCTCTACCATGCCCCTACATCATTCTAGGACCTAGTCTTTTGGCTTGTGCAAGTAATCATGCTCTACACCACCCTATTATTACCATTTCAAGACTTCATCCTTTGGTTAATGAGAGTAATCATACTACCTAAGGCCCTACCATTATCCAATCATAAGCCATTCCTCATCCAGAACCAATCCCATTTAAACCTCAACTGATCCAATCCTTTAAAGACCAAGATGTGTTCAAAACCGTATTTTCCAACTCATTGGAAACTAAAGCCAATAGAACCAACCAATCTAAGATGTTTCTATTGAATCAACCATTTGTGATAAGTCAACCTATGATAAATTAACTATTGATCTTATACCATTTGTTGAGGAGTCTCACTCTGACGAGCCAATCTTTGCTGAGTCACTTTTTAATGATTATAACCACCTTTGGGAAAATCATTACCTCAACCATGTGCCTATTTTTCAAGAGCCTCCTATTGACAAGATAGGATTTGAAGAGTTGTCTCTTGACCTTTTTCCCATCCTAGAGAAGTCTCACTTTGATAACATAGTATTAGTGGAGCTCATCATGCCATTACAAGTTGTTACTTATCCAATACTAAACATTCAATAAGACATCATTATAACAGAGTACCCATCAAGTAAAGAATTAGAGTAAGAGTTAGGTTCTATTATTGAACTAACATCATATTTAGCATCAAAATTTGAATCAACATCAATCTCAACATCAGATTTAGAGTCCCTTGGGTTGAAATCAAATTCAGAAGAGGAATATGTTCATGGCTATTACAACATTGGTTACGTATGCCTTGCAGATCAATTTGAATACATTTGTGATCCTTATACAGTTCTTGAGGATGGGTAATTCAACTTTGACACAAGTTATCCTAGTATCTTCTATAAGGATTGTGCAACCTCTCCTCATTCCATTACCATTCCATAGGCCATTACCATTAACCAAAATAGCCATATCATTGACATTCCATCTCCCATAAGTGCCGATTAGGATCTATAGAATCACACTTTATTTAATTTCATCCATGGTGACATAGTATTTAAAGAAGATAAAGGAGGTCAAGACCATATTCCATTAGTAAAAGAACACTCTCCTAGTGAAACCTTTTTGGAGGTGCCAGGATAAAATCAAAGCTAAAACTCAACATATTCTAGTGAATTTTTTTTTGAAGTGCTAGAAGATAATCAAATTCAAAAGTCAACATTCCTTAGTGAAACCTTCTCAAAGGTGATATGGGACAATCAAGATAACTTCATTGGTGAAAACCTCTTTGAGGTAACAATAACTGAGCACAAAAGTTCTTCACTGCTTGATGAAGACAAAATCAAAGATCAAATCAAAATAGCTTTCAATCTACAACCTAATCAGATGGTAGCTACTCTTAAGATCAAACAATAGAAAAATATGGTGGTCCTATTGAGAGAATAAGTATTTGGGCCCACCACAACCAAAATTATGTTGAATATGGCATCAACAACATTACATGTGACTGAAAGTCATGATCTTCATTTATTTCCCTACCATTACACATTCCATTGACCATTCTATTTCACAATCAAACCTACTATTCATTATTTGTCCTTGTTTACCATCCATGGCTAGACTTTCCTTTATAGAGGCTACAAATATACCTTGTCTTGACGTTTAAAGGAATTAGAATCAATGACCAATGAATATCACAAAAGCATTCTTGACAACCAAATCTATAGGCCATTTTTGATAGATCAGCTATTAAAATGAGGCGTGGGATAGCAATTAACATGATCAAGTATTCTATTTATATCATTTTTTTATTAGGACATGCATCTCCCCATCAACAAGAAAAACATAATCAAAAACTACACCTAGGCCAAAAACATGATTTCATTGACATGCCATTGTCATTGTTACATATCCCTTTGCCATTGCCACATATTTTTGATATTCAACCTATCACTTTGGGGGCAACCCTCTTACCATTTTTACCCAATCTATCAAAAACCATCATTATCTTTAGCAAGACCATACTATCCTATCATTCCATTCTTATCTAGACCAAAGCCTATTTTTAGTATCCTACCCAATCCTATTTTAATCTTGGTTGATTTGGTTCTTCCCACACCTTTTGTGAGAGGATTTTGATCAAGTTTCAATAATCAATCCAATCCATGTTTCAATGATAGTATATGAGGGTAGTGTGATAGTTGATCTGGCAATATATCTTTCATCCTATCAATTTTGTTTATGTGAGCCATATTTTAACTGCCTATGGGAAAATTAGTGTCTCACCAGTCTTGCTACTAATTATAACCATCTATGGGAAAATTATTATCATTTACCTATGCCATTATATCTTAGTTATAACCACCTATGGGAAAACTAGGGGCAACACTTGTTTACCATGCATTGTTGCATCATCTTACCATTACTATTTTCATTTGACTAGCCATTTGCTAGATTTAAGAACTTGTTGGGACCTAGTTAGTTTTTCCTCACCTTTTGTGTGGATGGAATTAATATGAATTGAGGTTATTTTAGGATTATTTGGGTCATGCTCAATTGATGTTGAGGTCACCTCAATCCCCCTTTCCATATGCTCTCACCATTTTGAGAGTTACCTAAGCCGAATGCTCTCACCATTTTGCAATTAGGTATGTTGTCATTCTCTAACGAGTTAAGATACCTCAAAAATTTTAAAAAAATTCATAGCATTTTAAAAAATCCAAAAATATTTGTCTTGTCTAAGCCTAGTCAGTTATCTTTGATTTGCCTTATTGGGGCATTGTCATTGTTAAGATGCTTTCTTTTACTTTTGTTTTTAGGCTTTCTATTTTTTTGTTTATTTTAAGTTGTTTGTTTGTTTGTTTATTTATTTTCTTGCCTATTTGTTTAATTTTAACACTATTGCCTTGACTCAATCTATATGTGTTCATTGGGTGATTCCTTGCACACATTATTCTTAAGTCCATCGATATTCATTTGTTAACATTGTCATCATGGTTTTTATCATCAGTGCATTATTTTCAAGTTTTTATTAGATTGAGAGTCAGTCCTTATGAATATTTTAGCCAAGCCTTCATGGTGTTCTATTATGAAGCCTACCATCACATGCTATAAAAAAATTAGCTTCAAAAAGGTCTATAATAAATGGAGTTCTAGAAGTTTCTCCTTAGCACCTTGGCAAATCCTTCCATCCCACCCTTGATAAATATAACTCATTTTACCATTATAGTTGTATCATTTCTAATCAGGATGAGCATCTCCTTATTAGTAGGTAATATTGAATATTTTCTATTGATCAATCTTATTCTTCTATTCATCTCTTTTATCATTTTTTACCCACTCATCTTTAATATGTATTTTAGGTTATATCCTTGAGTTATGATTGTTAATCAGTCCTAACTGGGGCACCATCAGTTATAGCTAATCCAGGTCTATTTAATGATTATAACCACCTATGGGCAAATCATTATTTTGAATTTTAACCCTGATTATAACCACCTTTGGGTAAATCAATATCCTTTTTACATCAATGCATGCAAAAATTTTCTTGTTTGGATTAATCCTAACCATGGGTTAATTCCACCTTTCTTCTTGTTTCTTTTCAAGGGACCGTCCATCAACAAAAGTGATGGCCACTCCTTTGAGGGGGTATCATCAATATAGGCTTCCCAAAACCATTTAGAGCTTTGTTCTTTAGTCATCATCTTATTTTTGGCATACATGCCATCTCTCATTATTTGAGAAGACATTGCTTTACCTATAGTTTACAACATCTTCCCAAATAGGGGTAAACTGTAAACACCCAAATCTAACCACCAATGACCTCCAACTAGGATTTTGACCAATTTTTACCTAAAATGCACAATTTGGCCTAAAATACTAAAACACACTAAATTATGTGAAGCTAACATATTCAAATACTAAATTTGGCTAGGGTATCTCTAAATAGGGTAATGAAATTTATGGGCTAGCTAACTTTGATCAAATCATTTCAAGTCAAAATGCCAATTTTGCACCTAGGTGCTCTAAATTGATCTTTCCTATCAAATATATTCCATAAGGCATATGCCTTCATTATTTATTATTGGTAACATCCTAAATGGGATAATGGATCTAATGCATTTGACATTGCCTTCCAATTCTAATCTAGTCAAATTTTAGACCAATAATAAGGCATTCTAATCAATTTGAGTAATTTATGCACAAAGTGCTTAATCATGATTAAGAGCTAATTAATCCAAATCAAGACATAATTAATAATTCCATGGGAACTTGTTGAATACTTGTTTTTAGAAATGAATATTGAATATCTACATCATCAGGTGATCTCATTTCTTGGGAAGACATCCCTAGGCCATAAATGCCACAAATATCAAGATTCATGCCCTCTATGCCTCATCAGTTACTTCCATGATGCCCTCCATGCCTCTTAATTTCCCCTTATTCCAATGTCATTATGAGGATAATTATAAAATTAATTCTAAAAATTGAATTAATCCTCAACCACACATCTCAATCTCAAGATGGATGGTTCAGGTTGATTCTAGACATTTGCAAAAATCTATAAATAAAGAGGCCATGAACATCATTTCTAAGATATTTTTGTGAAAATTTATTATGCTTAAATATCTTCAAAATATTAATTTATGTAAATTTATAATGTAGGATTGGTTCTAAAAGCTTCAACCAACTAGTGTTACCATGCCAAATTGATTCCAAGCCAAGCCAAGCCACAAGCTAAAGGTGCCAAGGAGAGATGGAGGTAGCCAAGCTTCCACTGCCAATGACTTCATGAGAAAAAGCTAAGAAAGCCACTAATACAAAGGCATTTAGATAATCCAAGGAATGTGAAGTAGTTTTTGTTATTTTTCCTTACTTTTTAGTTTTTTTTTGTCATTTGCTTTTGTTACTAAGCTCACCCTAGTAACTAGGCATGAATATGTTAGCTTAGTGTGTTTTTGATTTAGTTTCATTCACTCACACCATATTGATCTCCTCTTCTTAGTCAAATTCCTAGATTCATAGGTGACAACATTGATTGAATCAAGGAGTACATATAATTTCATCAACCATAAGTTGGCCACTTGATTGAGTTTTTTCATTTACCCAACACTAGAATTTTAGGTCATGATTGTAGATGGTATCACAATCAATTGTTCATGTAAATTCCATAGTATTAAGATTGCTATGGGTGAGTACAATATATATTTTCCTATGTTTTTTATTCCCATGGGTGGTGAAAACATTATTTTTGGAGTCTAATGGCTCATAACCTTGGGTATAATTGAGATGAACTTCCAAGAACTAATCATGTGTTTTCATTCTGAAGATAGAAAATTTGAACTATGGGGATTATGGTCAAAATATCCACATTTGGTTAGTTCACATTAGATGAAAAAAATTCTAAAAATGGAGTATAATTATTTATAGCATGATTATATTCCATAGAAGTTCAACCCATAATGTCATATCCACATCCTAATATATAAATGATTCTTGATGATTACCCATGTATTTTTGAGGCCATGCCAAAAGAACTACCACCAAAAAAAGAACATGATCAAGCCATTTAACTAATTTCAAGGATTTAACTACCAAATATCATACCATATAGATATCCATATGTGTAAAATATTTAAATCAAAAAGATGGTCCAATTGATGCTAGAAGCAGGGATCATTAGGCATAGCTAAAGTGCATATTCATTGCTAATGGTCAAGTGCATAATAAGGATGACACATGGAGGATGTGCCCAGATTATAGGTAAATCAACAATTACACCATCAAAGATAAGTTTACTATTATATTAATTGATAATTTACTTGATGAGCTGCATGGTGATATTTATTTCACAAAATTAGATCTTCATTTGGGGTACCATCAAATTATAATTAGGGATGAAAATGTTTATAAAACTAATTTTAAAACTCTTGAGGTCCATTATGAGTTTTTGGTAATGCCATTCGATCTTAAAAATGCACCATATACTTTTTATACCTTGATGAACATTATTTTTAGGCCTTTTTAAGGAAGTTTTTGCTGGTTTTCTTTGATGAAATATTGATGTACAATAAGACATGGGAAGAACACTTGCAATATGTGAAATAGGTGTTGATGGTTTTGGAACAACATCAACTTTATATGAAGACATCCAAATATGAATTTATATTACAAGAGGTAGATTACTTGGGTTACATTGTATCCCATGAAGGTGTCAAATTTTATCATCATAAGATCAAAGCTATGGTGGATTGGCCAATGCCCAAAAATCTCAAAAAACATTGAGGGTTCTTAGGACTAACAAGTCACTACCAAAGATTTGTGAAAGGTTATGGAAGCATAGTAGCTACACTCACTACATTTCTAAATAAGGATGCCTTCCAATGGACTGATACATCCACTAAAGTATTTAATCAATTGAAAGTAGTTATGTGTACCACCTAGTTTTGGCTACTCCAAAATTCTCAAAGATGTTCATTATTGAACGTGATGCTTCTAGATCAAGTTTGGGAGAAATAATAATGAAATAAGGAAGACCCCTTTCATTTTAAATTCATTAATTCAAAGTTAATAATCTCCAAAAACCTATCTATGAGAAATAAATGATTGTTATTCTTCATGCAGTAAAACAATAGAGGCCTTATTTGATGGGTAGACATTTTAAGGTGAAAACAAATCATGATAGTCTCAAATAATTTTTGAAGAAAATATTATCATCTGATGAACAAAAAAAATGGGTAACGAAAATGTTGGGTTATGATTTTTAAGTCATATAAAATGAGGGTAAAGATAATGTAGTAGTAGATGCACTATCCATATGGGATTCATCCATATAAGCATCACTTTATGCATTGTCCATATTGAAAGGAGATTAGGTAGATCAAGCTAGGTTAGAGTGGGGGTAGGACAAGGATACACAAGTTTTTATTTATAATATCCAACAATGTTATATAACCTTTGAAAAATTTGAATGGAAAGGTAATGATCTATGATATAAGCATATGTTATACTTATGCAAAGATTCGGAGATGAAACATAAGATTATTTTAGAGTTATATGAATCTCCAATTAGGGAACACTTTGGGTTATTGAAAATTTCTCAAAAAATCAAGTGATAAGTAATTTACTAAGGACTCAAGGGATATGTACAAAAGTTTGTGGCAGAATGCTTGATATGCCAATAGAACAATGGTGAGACAGTTAAGACCCCAGTTATGTTACAACCTTTAGCAATTCCTAGTCAAAGGTGGAAGGATTTTTTCATGGATTTCATCACAAGGTTGATTTTTTATGAAGTTAATAATGTCATCTTGGTAATTATGGATAAGATTACAAAATATGCCTATTTTTTCCCCTCTCACACCCATTTACAATATGTACAGTATTGTCTATTTTTTTGAAGGCTGTTTTAAAATTACATTTTTGGACTAAATTATTTTCACTTGGTTAGCTCATAGCTCATTTTACCACCCCAAATATTATGGACAAAAAAAAGTGGTCAATAAATGTTTAGAGGGTTATCTTCATTGTTTTATATCAGATAAGCAAGAATTTTGGGTTAAATGGCTACCACTTATAGAATGGTGGTATAAAACATATTTCCATACCTCTTTTAAAATGTCCCCATTAATATCACTATATGGTTACCATCCACCTTACATCACTTATTACTTAAGGGTGAATACCTAGGTTCAAGATGTGGAGGAACACATTCAACATCAACAAGAGGTTTTGGCTGGTTTGAAAGAGAATTTGGCATTGACACAAAATAGGGTAAAGTAACAAGCATATCAACACTGTAGTGAGTGACATTTTGATGTGGGTGACTAGGTATTTGTAAATTTTTAGGATTAAAAGAAGATGTCCTTAAATAAATAAAAAAGTACAACAAACTTGCTCCTAAGTATTATGGCCCTTATCAGGTTTTGCAAAAATTTAGAAGTGTGGCTTATAAGCTGGAGCTGTGTCATTCATCTTGTATACACCTAGTATTTCATGTTTCCTACTTGAGTAAGGTCATTAGATATAAAGTTTTAGCATAGATAATAATACCATAGCTATATGAAGAAAAATGAGTCATTTTATAACTAGATAAGATTATACAAACACATGTTAAGAGGTTAATAACTAGATATATTAAGGAATATCTGATCAAATGGAAGAACCTAAGTAGTGAGGATGTAACTTGGGAGGGTGAAGATTTTATGCAACAACATCTAGAGTTGTTTAACATTGAGGACAATGTTAGTTCTAAGGGGAATGCCATGCTACACCCCTAACCTATCACATGTATTAGGATAGGAGTAGACAACTTGTGGCTTACTTATCCCTCTTTGATGTTATTTCACATTTTTTTATAATTTCACTAGGTTATTAGGCTGGCATATGGAGTAAACATGGCTTAGGTAGACTATATATAGAAGGTTGTGGGTTATTATTTATCATCATATTGTAGTATTCATTTATTATTTAAAGCATTTGGGAGGTTTCCCCCTTAAAGTGGCTTATCTATTATTCATATTTTCTGCTATATTTCCATATCATTGTGATATATTTTTGTTATTCTACTTATTTGGTGAAGTATAATTATTACATAGTCAAAATAAGCATTACTATAAAATCCCTTAGGTTTAGGATTGTTCCAATCAATTTTAAATGGAGGAGGTAGATATATGAGATTGAAATCAATTAGTTTCTATAACAATACATGAGGAGGTTTGGTAACATGGTAAATTGTTTCCTTGGTGGATATGTTAATTTAAGATTGCTTGATGGTTTTGATATTTCATTAACTATTCTTTCTTATTTCTTTAGATTTGAATTTATAATTTGGTTTTATTTGAAACTTGATATTTGATTTAGATGGAATACTTGGTGCATATTTGAGCTTGTTCAGTGCTATAATCTTGACCTCTCTTTCTTTTACTATATGACATAACTCATCAAAGGATTTGAATTTATTGAACATTATTTTATTGGTGTAGTGGTGATATCAATATTTGAAAGGAGATATATGATAATTCATTTTTTTCCATAGATTTTATCATTTTTCCCAACATGGTTTTGTGTCAAAGCACATATTCACCGATTTTCTCTGATCCTTGATTGAGTTTTGAAATTTATGGATAAGATAGATTCCACAAATGTTGATAGAAAATTGTGATAAAAAATGATCTACCAATGGGTTGATTGATTTAACTAATTGAATAGGGATACCATAAAATCATCATAACACATAATCTTTGAGTATTCTTAGAAATATATTAGTGAGTAATTTTTCATTCTGGTCATAGTCCAAGCATGTTACATGGAATGAACATAGATGTTGTTTATCATCGCCTTTAATCTCATAGATTTGTAGTTATGGAGATATAAAACTAGTTGGTAGTGGTTAAGAGGTTATTTTTTATTCCAAATTATTATGGAGTAAATTATAAGAATCCATTAAGTGAGTATATTTGGAGATACCATGCTCTAATTTTAATATTTTAGCATACAAGGCTAGAATAGTTTACTCAAGATAGGATGCATTAATAAAGTTTGGAATTTGAATTTTTTTAATGATCAATGGTCAATGGAGGTGGTTATGATGCCCTTATATAAATAGGTGTGTTGATATTTTGTAAACAAATTGATGCCCCCATACTAAATTATGTTGTAAAATATGTAACAAAATGGGTTGATACAAAAATATAAGCAATGGTAGAACTTGGAATACTTGAGATTGAAGGGTTACCAAATTTTAAAAGCATATTGTTGTTTTAGTAGAGATCAAGAAAAAATTCCTTAACATGTAGTCTTAGATTTTAGGAGTAATTGGAAAACTTTATCTACTTGTTGGGGACATTGTTGAATTACTTGGTGAAAATTGGAAATTTCTTTGACTTGTTTGGGGTATAATCCATTGAATTAATTGGGATCAATGAGATTAGAGATTTTAGGATTATCTTGATTAGTATGCATAGTTTCATGATCTTGATTATCATGTTCATAATTAAAATAATATTTAATGTCCATATAATTATGGAGATTTACATCAACATATTTATCAACAATATCTATATCACTCATTTGAGAAGATATTAAAGGAAATTTATTATACTCTATAGGAATTCCCCTTAATATATCACTACACCTTAGAGGAAATTAATAATTAATATTCTTCCGTGACATGAAAAGGTAAAAATTAAAAAGTAAAAAATGGGTGAAACTATATAAGGGTGTGTTTGATTTTTAGTATTTTACATATAATGATCCTAGTCCTAAATAATGAACACAACCATGAAGGCACTAACTATGGATAATTCCACCATTCCTAAAGTTTTACTATCTCATTTCTAGTGTATGTTGAGAATAATTTCTTGAGGCTAACCTCTTATTGGTGCACTAAAAGAACAAATGACTGAAGGCTTCCTATAGCTGAAAATAAAACCTAGGCATTTATAATATATTGTGAGGTACATGGAAACTAAAATTCATGAATAGTCTTATCTAATGGATTGAGTATTAGGGAAATAAAACTCACACTATGGTTCAGGTAAAAAAATATTGATTTACCCAGAATGATAAATCCTATGTGTTTTAAAACTATAGGAACATAATTTCTAGGAAAACAATCAAATAAAATATTAAAATAAAAAAGAAAAGTCTCAAAAACATAAGTTTAGGTTCAATAATGTTTTAACCTTATTTTTATAAAATAAATAAAGTTTTAATGTGTTCTAATAAGTTTAAAACATGAAATATCATAATGCTAAAGATGTAAAATATTCTAAATTTCTAAATTTCATAAATTACTAAATATAAAAAAACCATTATGTTTGGAAAAAATAAGAAGATATAATTCTAGCTTGCACACATAATTATGTTGAATGTTATGACTATATGATATTGAAAATCAAATTAAAGAGATGAATGTGCAAGCATATGATCAAGCACATAGTTATAAATATAATCTAGATAGGTCTACTATAAGTGTGGAGTGTCACGATGTATTCCATTTTGTTTACTATGAACTAGTCCTAGTTGATTGTGACAGTTGTTGATAGAAAAAGATAGAGAAAGAATAATTATGGAAAATATAGATTAAAGGTATAAGTAAAAAATATTTCTAGACATGACCAATGTAATTGGATATCATCATAGTTCACTTGAGTCTATCAATAATATTATCCCAATTGACAGTGTAAAAATTGATTTCTACATTTGTTGTACTCGCATCTGCTAGATTATTTAGTACATCATAACTAGGGGTTTTCCATGGATAATTTTTGTGTTATTTCTATTACCTTTAAAACCCTAGGAAAATTTGATATCTTGAAAACCTAAAAGAAAATATTTGAGTGTAATTAGTTGAGTTGACCTTAATAATCCCCTTGATGATTTATGATTGCCTTCATATCCAATACTCTAAGTAAGGAAATCAAGCCCATGTAGTTATCCCATAAAGAGTGAATGTGAAACTATTTTATTTTGATTATATGTATGTATCTATAAATATATTTGATACTTTATAACGTTATATCTTGACTTTATTTAGAAGGACATTGGCTTAGATTATGGATGATCCTTGTGATTGACCTTGAATTTGGAAAGAATAGGGAAAATTTTCTCAATGTTTAGAAGTGTAAAAACTTAAACCAAGTGAATAAAAAGTGGGGTGATTCTTTTGAATATTGAATTTAAATAACCATGTGAAATGTATGGTAATACCCAAAATGATGTTTTGAATATCATAAATGGACCATTATTTGGTATTGGACGTAAACATTATAAGTGGACATTGTTGATGCACCTAAATGTATCAGTAGGTTTATATAATGTTTAATAATCATTTTTCATTTCTAGATTCAAAGAATCCATTAAATGAGTTGCTAGTTATGATCTTCTTGAGATCTAATGTGGAATAGTGGGAAAGCTAAATGACTATTTCAAAAAATGAACATGTAAATATTTATTGGGAATAACCGTGGTCCTAAATCTTTGTGAATATGGAAGAAATCTAAACTAAGTCTAATTAATGATGCCAAATACTAAATTATAACCCTAATCTAGCATGAATATTTACAATGAAAATCTAAACTACAGTGATATGATAAAAAAGGAGCAAAAGGGAGGGTAGGTCAGAAAAAAGGTGTTTATGATCTTCAATATAGACATTATGATAGAACTTAAATTTCATCAAGACATGCACTAAATTATATATAACATGAAATTGCATAGGCACATATCCTACTGTATATCATACAAATGTTTAAATAAAGGTAATGCAAATAAGAAATCAAGTTTACTTTAAAGATTTACTTCTATAGGAAAATATCTTCTGCACATCTTCAAGAAAAGTAAAAGAGAATGAAATGAATCAAATATCTTTCAATCAACCTAGCATAAACACAAATTGACAACTTTGCATTAACATGTGCACATCTAGGATCCATAAAAATAATTCAAATCTGAATATCAAACCTATTAACTAAGGAAACAGCCATGGTAGCTAACAGGTAGACAAATATTAGACAAACTTTGGAAAATTCCTTACTTGTACTGCTTGCTCCAAGTTTACAAAGTAATTTTGGATCTAAGAACTCCCCCTCTTTTATAATGGCAATACCTCATTTTATAGGTTGTGAGAGCAACCTATGAGATAGTTTAAGTCAACCATTTTCAAATGGAACTTAGACATGTGTCAAAGAAAAGTATCACTTTATAATGACAATACCTCTAATGACCCTATTTAACTATGACTAACTTCCCATAATTATGCATCTGATGACTAGTATAACTCAAGCACCAAAAGATCCACATGTTCTATCTATATGGAAATGCCATGTCATTTTTTTTATTAATTCAAAATGTGACTATTTCCCTTAGGACACTTTTCAGCATATCATTGGGTTTGTATCTTTGTAAAGTCCACCTAGGCTCATACCCTCAAATCTTGTCTAATGTTATTGAATGTGAGTGTTCCACTTAGTAGCTTTACAGGCTCTTGATATACCTTTAGCATTATCTTTTATTGTGACTTGTTAGATCTCTATTAAGACCCCCAAGATCATGCAACTTGGAGAATCCATTTGCTCTTTGTGCATCTTATAAACATACTCCATTTATTATAATCTTTAAGCCATGTGGTAGCCTCTCATTAGGTCTCTAGCCCATTGATGTATTTACCCTCACATGTTGTTGGATATTCAAGATGCCTCTGAGATGGTGACACTTGTCACTCTTGCACTACTCTTAGATCCTATTGACATTTCAATGTTGCTCACACATAGTTTGATCATCTCTACCTGATCAAACACATTTCATTAGATTTTGTCCACTAAAAAAAAATGCTCTCTATTGGATCTCACCTTTAAATTTTAGGATACTGCCACTTGGTGAATCCATTCTTGTCTCAGGGATCTTGACTTTATAACTTTTAACTTTGACACATGGGTCATTGATTCTCTTTTTGAAGCTTCAATATATCACCACCTATCACCTTTAGGTTTGTTCATTTTTGTAGGCATATAATAATAGACATGAGTGTTTGGATACTATAAAAAACTTAGGATAAAGTTTTAGCCTAATATTTTAGTTATACTAATAAATACAATTTAAAACTTTAGATAAAACTTTATATTAAGCTTTAAAATATAATAAAGGAACCCCCATGCTAATTAGTCACCATGATGTATAAGATATAAAGGACTTAGCATAAATATTTTATACCAAGGTCTGAGTTGTATTAATAAATATGACTAGGACTTAGGCTAAAATTTAAACTATGCCTAAAACATAATAAATGTTTCCATGTAAAATTAATCTTGCTTAAATTTGAATATCATTTCAAAAAAGATATAGGCTAAAACATTTAGACTTAAGGTTTTTTTTGACATTTTAACCATAGATTCAATTAGATAATTAAGGGACAAAAAGATTAATCAAATGGTCAATTAATCATGAAATCACATAATCTTGAATAGTGTTTATCCAAAAGGGACTCCATTAAACCTACAACATAAAACACAAAGATCCAATGTTAGCAAATTTAGATGAGATCAAACTAGAATCATGTGTAAATGTACCAATCCAACCATGGTGTAGATGATATTCAAATAAAGATAATGTGTAAAACACTATAATGGTACTTTAATCAGATGAATTTTCAATTTAAAGCACAAATTTGCATAATTTGAAATAAGAGTCTCCATTTTCAAGAATGAGGGTATGTTGACATGTTGACGTTAACAAATGGCAAATTCTAGGGGAACATAACAATATGTTAGAATTTAGATACTCTTGGTTTAAACTAATAACCAAAAAAACATCCCATATGATCAAGTATGATTATTAAGATCAACTCATAATTAAAACAAGTCTTACATATGAAAAATTAGGCCCAAACATCAATACTTGGCCATGTTGTGTGTGTGTTTTGATTCCACTTACTATTTACCATGGGATTTAGGGAAAAAAATCTAGAGATCATGACTTCAACCATTAACACTAACTTATAGCATATTTGGATGTGCATTGAGGATCATGCTTTAGCTAAGAGAAGGCTTGGGCATTGCTCTGCTACTAGACATGCATCTATAACCCTGATAGAGATGCCTTTGGCTCTACTAAAGGTCTTGTTCCACTACTAGCCAGATGTCTATAGCCCTAGTGGAGTTTACCAGAATCACCTTTATTTAGGAAGCTCTTGAATTTTATAATAAGGTTCTTATTTTTTGTATTTTTCAAGCTATTTTGACTTTCTAGCAAAGGTTGGGAACCAAGTTAGCTAGGTGTTGGGATTTGGTCAAGTGTTTTATCTTCAGACAATCATCCTTGGTTGTAAACTTTATCCCAGGCAATCATGTTTATTAAGTGCAAACATGACTATGTTTCAATAATTTAAAATTTCACCCAACATGTACAATCCTTATTAAAATAAAATTTAGATTAGAATAAGGTTTAATATTTTAAGGAACAATTAACCTTGATATCAATCTTTACCAATTTATCCAACTTATAATATCAATTTCAAATTTATAGAATCCATGATTAACCAATGTTTAAAATTCATACATGAATTCTTGGTTTGAGAAGATTCTTGAGCATTTGGGTTAATTTGGAGCCTAAAAACTACCTTGGAAAAGACTTATTGAAAGTAGGGAACAAATCAAAAGAAGAGGCAAACATACCAAACAAACAAAAAATAAGCAAACAAATATTTACAAGCACTATTTATAAATAAGGGATAGGAAGGAAATAAACATGAAATAAACTAATCTAAATCCCTAAACTAACTCCATTAAGAACCTACCTCCAAGATCAAATGGAAAGTTATTTAGACTACTAGAGAACCTTGAAACATGATTACTTCCATTCAATATCCCTTTCTTGTGGATAGGAGTACTTATGTGCATATGTCTTTTATATTATATAACTTAGTTTCCCACCTCTATTATCAAGCACATGGATTGAAGATATGGATCCAAGATCCAATCATCTTCTTCCCAAATTATTCTTTCTTACATCAGGAAAGCTATCTCTACTTCATTCAAAGATTGATCATGTCTTGTCTCATTTTCCTTCTATGGTTGTATTATAAATTCAACTAGTATGCTTGGATTGATGTCTTCATATTTCTTTGGAATATTTAAAATATCATTGCCTTCTTGAATAATAGTTGTAATAGTACCTTTTATAACACATTCCCTAATCTCTATATAAAGTGGGCATGGACTATCAATCTTTGCACAAAAACTCTCCAAGTCATCCCAAAAAGTATCTTCATCATGATCATTAAAAAAATGATAGGAGATTCATTTATAATATTACAATTTGAAACATGTTGGTCACATAAGTTTAAACTTTTGATGGATTTATATGAAAGTTCTTGATCTATTTAATTTGCTTCATCTTAATCTTTTTTGCTTTTAATATTTCAATGACATCTTCAGGAACTCCATTCATCTTAATCACCACTTGTTCTATTTTTTTAGAAAGGATAGGGTCTTCCTCCATGATTGGTATAGTATATCCCTCATCTGAAGTGTCTTCAAATTCATCTTAATCTTGAAATGGAAAATCATAGGTCTCTACCATAAGAGCTATTTTATAAGATGCAAATGTCTCAAAAGAACTAGATGACCATGTAGCATTATTAAGAACCCTACAATAATTAGCCAAAGGCACATCACAAGTGTTTATGAAAGGCACATTCATAATTTTAGATGGATCATTATTAATTTTTTCATTACTATTTTGAAACCTATATGTGGGTCTATTGAACCCCCAAATAGAATAATTTCTATTGGAACTTTCCCCATTGTTACCTAATTGCTTTTGTGTCTCAAGAAAATCAATACTCAACTTTTGGACCATTTTAAAAATGGATTCATTTTCATTTTCAAGTGCCTCTAAATTTTGAACTTGATTTCCACTGCCATCTATTGGCACCATATCTCTTTTATCGTATGGATGAAATCCACTTACAATGTTATTTAGGAATCCTATGTTTTAACTAGGATGAGCATGACTCAAAGGTGATTAGTTTAAAATTAGAGTTTGATTTAAAGTAAGCATGTTATAATTAACATTAGGTATGACCTTTAGCATGGGAAATTAGGATTTATATTTGGAATGGCATATGCCATTTGACCTTGGGGTTGCATTTGGCCATTAATTACCATAGCTTCAGCATACGCTAAAGCTAATGTGTTAATGACTCTAATAGATCTTTTCAAAAATACATAATTTAATGGATATAAAGTATCCTTATAAATCTCTAAAGTTAAAGCCTTAATAGGTCTATAAGGAGTTATAGTTTTGTTCAACAAATTTTGAAATATAGCATTAAAAGCTCTAATGGTTTCATTTGAATCCTTTTAAATAGTAATGAACTCTTGATAAAAGACATATGGACTTATGATCTTTCCAAATTGATCAATGAAATGATTATTGAAATAATTCTAGATGATAATGAAATATTTAAGAAGGTTTATAAATCAATCATATGCATCATATCTAAGAGTAAAAGGAAAAAATATATAGGCAATATCTTCATGAACAACATTTAAAAATCTTAAGGCAACTTTAAAGCACTTGATATGTTCTTTGATAGTCACAACACCAGTAGGATTAAAAGAAAGAAAATACCATTCAATATTTTGAGGCAAATCATGTACTTGACTAGGCACATTGATTTAAAATCCATTTAACCACACCATATCTTGATGAAGATCTTACTTGTGGTCATTCTAGCTCTAAATCCTATTCACAATACATCATAGAAACCAATTTTTTGGAAATATAAATAGATCTTTAAATATTTGCAAAAAAATTCATATAGATCTTCAAAGAATAATTATCTTTGGCTAAATGAAGCCTAAAGACTAGTATAAAACCATGAATATCAATTATCTTTACAAAATTGAGTTAAGAATAACACAAATATGCAAATAATCAACTAATCTTTGAACAAAATTCACTAAACTTAGTATAGATACTACAAAATCATAAATATTTAGCCAAAGGTCCTCCTTCTAGTGATAATTTTTCCCTTGTTGATGTACTTAAATGCATCAACAAGTTCATACAGTGTTTATTAAACACATCTCATTTTTGGATTCAAAGAATCCATTACATGAGTTGTAGGTTGTGATCTTCCTAAGATCTATGGTGGAATAACAACCAAGCTAAATGACTATTTCACAAAATGAACATGTAAATGGTTTTTGGGAGCAACCATGGTCCTAAATATCTATGAATATTAAATTAGTCTGAACTCAAACATGTGTTAAATTAAAGTATCCCTTTACAATGATAATACCTTCAATGACCCTATTTAACTATTACTAACTTCCTATAAATGTACATCTGATGACTAGTATAACTCAAGCATCAAAACATCCAAATATTATATCTATGTAGAAATTCCATGTCATTTTTTTATTAATTCAAAATGTGATCATTTCCCCTAGAATACTTGTCAACATCTCATTGGGTTTATACCTTTGAAAAGTCCACCTGGGCTCACATTGTCATATCTTGTCCTATGTGATTGAATGTGAGAGTGCCACTTGGAAGATATATGGGATCTCAACATCCATTTAGCATTATATTTTATCATGATCCATTAGATATATAATAAGACCCCTGAGATCATACCACTTGGAAAATCTATAGTCTTTATATGCATCTTGTAAACATACTCCATTTCTTAGCATCTTTGTTCCATGTGGTAGCCTCTCATTAGGTCTTTGGTCCCATTGAAGTTTTGACCCTTGTGTATCATTGGATCTTCAAGTTGACTCCAAGTTGGTGACACTTATCACTCTCATTCTACTCTTAGATCCTTTGGATGTTTCAATATTGCTCATATACCATTTGATCATATCCACTTGAGTAAATGCATTCCATTAGATTTTGTCTGTCCAAACAAAATGTTCTCCATTTGATATTTCCTTTGAATTATTATATCTTCCCACTTGGAAAATCCATTCTTGTCTCGAGGCTCTTGAATTATTGAATTTTAACTTTGACACGGGTCATTGATTCTATTTTTGAATCTTCAAGATCTCACCACATGTCACCTTCAGGGTTGTCTATTTCTATGGGCATAAAATAAAAGACAAGTGTTTAGAGACTATAAAGAACTTAGGATAAATTTTTATCCTAATATTTTAGTTATATTAATAAATACAATTTATGACTTAGGATAAAACTTTATATTAAGCTTTAAAGTATAATAAAAGAGCCCCCATGTTAATTAGTCCCCATGATCTATAAGACATAAATAACTTAGCATAAAGGTTTTAGACTAAGGTCTAAGTTGTATTAATAAATATAACTAGGACTTAGGATAAATTTTAAACTATACCTACAACATAAAAAATGCTCCCATGTAAAATTGATCCCACTTAAATTTGAATTTCATTTCAAAAAATACCTAGGCTAAAACGTTTAGACTTAAGGTTTTTTTTAAAACATTTTAAACCATAGATTAAATTAGACAATTAAGGGCCAAGAAGATTAATTAAAGGCTCAATTAATCATGAAATCAAAAAATCTTGAACAATGCTTATCCAAAAGGGACTCCATTAAACCTACAACATGAAACATAGAGATCCAATGTTAGCAAATTTAGACAAGATCAAACTAGAATCATGTGTAAATATTATAATCCAACCATGGTATGGATTATATTAAAATAAAGATAATGTGAAAAACACTCTAATGGTACTCTAATCAGATGAATTTTCAATTTAAAGCATAAACTTGCACAATTTGAAAAAAGGGTCCCCATTTTCAAGAATAGGGGTATGTTGACCTCAACAAGCATGAGCATAATGCTCTCCAATATGCCTAGCATGGATGTCCACAAGGATCAAAGACACCTAAAATAAACTTGAGATATTTTAAAGGTGATTTTAGATAGCTTAAACATTTGGCAATTAAATTATAGTGTAATATATAATGGAAAATAGAGGGTAAATTCCACATATAAATAAATGGCTTATACGAATAGTGAATAAAGGTCATTTAATTTTGTGCTAGTCATATGGTTTAGAATGTGTCAATAATTAACATTTTCAAGTACCTATGACAAAATTTGTGTCTACAGGGATCCATTTCTACATGGTTACTTATCAAATTCACTTCTTATGCAATACATCATGGGGATTTGATGAATCATCTATACATTGATTGTTTAATGGAGATGTGTGTATTGGCTTCCATGTATTATGTTTATCCCCTCTTTTGTTCCTCATGCATAGTTCAATTTCTTCCACTTCCATCTTTAGTAAAATTTTGTCTACATCTACATGGTTATGGTTTCAATTCTAATTTGATCAAACTCTTTTTTGATCACAAACATATCCATGGATTATTTAAACTCCAATCTTGTCTTTACTTTGGAGATAATTTCTATTGTTGGAAATGTGATACTAGTTGTCTAACTCTCTTGGATTTGCATGCTACCTACTTCATTTTTGATGCAACACATCATTATACTCATTTTCTTGGGATTTTTTTAATTTTAAATACTTGGCACCAATAATTTAATTTTTATGTATGTAGGAAGACATGCCACCATCTAGTTCTTTCTATACCTTTTACAAACTACCTTTATTTACCATTTTATAATTTCTTTTAATAATGTCATAATATTATTGGATCCCTTTCGTACATGATATACTTGAGAACTATACTTCTTATACTTCTTATTTGATGTCTTATTATTCTTCTAGTGGCTATTATGGGTCATATCTTTATGTAGATAGCTTGTAAAAATTGTTGTCATCTTCCCATATATCTACACTTTTTACATATGTTTCACTAAAATTTAATCTAAGGGTATTTCCACCCTTTGATTATCATTATTGAAGATCATATACTTTTTTTTTGAACTATACTTTCTTCAATTATTGTAACACCATGGTCAGCTCAAAACAAATATAAAATTTTCCCCTTATACCATATCAATGACTTAAAATTAATCTATAAATAGAACTCCTAAGATTTCCAATTGTGTGTTATTTAGTGTGCCTATGGATTTTTCCTTAGTTTTTTTGGCCAATTATAACAAATTGTTTGAGTAAAATAGTTAGGGTATTCCAATTTGAATCCACACATCTTTTGTGAGAATGTTAATCTCTATGTAAGTATCATTGAAAATATTTTCCAAATCATGAATGTAGATTTTACCATTGATGAGTAACTCTTACTCATTTGGAGGGATATGTGTTTCAAAATTTCATTTTGATTTTAGCAGTACCTTTATTGATTCCCTATATTTCCTCATAATTTTTTCAAGCTATGTCTTTAATAAAGGTACCAACCCTTTGGTATTCATTAAGAAGAGGACACCAATAAATTCCCTTACTTCACTTGGCCTTTGGCCTCTTCTTATTTTATTTTGTCCTTGATCTTCTGTGAGCTCTCTTACAAATTAAAATTTACTTAGTAATTATAAATCACCTTCATTTCTTCAATAATGCTTTTTTATTTATGTCATTTTTTACTCATCCTCTTTTTATTTCATATTATACAAATTCTTTGCCTATGCCTTATTTACATCAGACACACCACATTGTTTTTGGTATATTTCACCTCTTGTAGATATATTTATGCTTGTCCCTCTCCCATAATTTCTTATATGTGTGTGGAAGTAAATTATGATCTTGATTTATCATAACCATCCTAACTCCTTTTTGCACCTCTTTTGAGTTTAGTATCTTTTTGTGTTAAATTTAAACATTTTTAAATCTTCCCCACAATTTGTACAAGTAGGGATATTAATAAACTATCATTGATAATTATATTTAGCACCACATTTTATGTAGGTAACCCACATATGGCCACCCTGTCATTTTTGACCTCTACTTTTGCATGTTCTACCCCTCCACATTCTAAATCATTGCTTTGTATAGACATAGCTTTCCACAACCCATGGGCCTTAACTTCACACTATTCCTCCATAACCTAGTCGATATTAATATCATGTTTATTAGTTTCACATAATTTACACCCAAATAAAACTTCAATTTGTATATGCGTATGTAACAATGGAAAAGTTTTAGTTTCATGGCCTACTTGACATACTTCACAATAAAACATCACCACCTTCATTATTTTTGTTGTATAACTATTCATGCTCAGTCCTTATATATCATAAATGATACTCCAAAAAAATCTATGATATTCTAGTTCACACCCCACTAATACAACATTTTATAACTATTAAACCTTTGTAGATGTTTGGGCCTAAACAATAGGTTTGTTCCTAGAACAAATCCTCTAACAAACTCTATTCACTAAGTTTTCTCTAGAACATCCCATGGATATGCAAACTATTTCATCATGAACTATTTATTTAAGGGGCCAACAACCCCCCTATAGACCATTTTGCATGTTGAAATGGGTGAAGATTATAATAAATATTTATATAAAGATTTTTAATTATGTTTCTCAGGCACACACAGTGTGTTTGGCATAATGTATTATCTATTTTAGGGTAAATATAATCTATTTCTCAAACTCATGGAATTCCTTGATGAATTTCATATTTAATGCATCAAAATTAGGCACTAATTGGTTAAAAAAATTCTTGTAGCAAGCATGTTATTGAAATGTTAACATTGTTACCAACAAACTAGATTTTATTTATAAGGACACCACTCTTTTTGTGTGCCAAGATATTTTAACTTAAGTAGATGTTATACCTAATATTCAATTGCAATATATTCTATTAGTTTTGGCATATCATAATACAATTATTATTGTGTCACCATTTGATGTTGTGATAGCCAAACATTTTTGTCATTCAAATAGGTATAGGACAAAATTTATTTATTTATTTTAGTTAACTCACCCCCTTGGTGTCATACTTGAACTTGACATAGTGTTAACCATCTATGCAATCATACTCACACTATCTCTTAGAAATTCATAAGTTTTTCCTACCACACTATTGTATTTCTAAATATGGTCATTTCATGAGTGCCTATTATAGTCATCTTTAAAATATCTTATTTATTTACCAAAGGTGTTTTTTCCATTATCTATTAAATTATGTAAGGTGCATTTCCCCTTAAAAAAATAATTCTTTTCACTCATTTATTCCACTTCAACTATAATTCCATCTAAAAAACATAACTATGTCCTTGCATGAACATGTTGTTGACTCTAAATTGGGTCCTTTTCAAATTTTAAAAAAAAACTATTATTCCTTTTGCCTATATGTTTCACCTTTATTTAATGGATTGGTACCTATTTTGAGTAACTTCATCACATAATTCTTCCTCAATAAAGGAACATCCTATAATATGCAAGTCATTCGATTGCCCTTCCTACCTTCCCTAGGTGTCATTATAATTAACCCAATATTAATTCCCCTCAAACCTAGGGTCTTCAACCAAAAGATATTTTTCTCAACTTTTCACATATTTAAGCCACCTTATTTCTCTTTTTACGATTCCCTGATCCAATCTTTTCATTTCCTCCATCTTCAAATTCAAACTTTTTTTGTAACGTATTAGTCTTTACACATCAAAATATTTTGCTATCCATTTACAATTTTTATATTCTAATATGAATAAATAACATCTTAACATAGAATGGGATCTCTATAATTAAATATCCCCTTGGTTCTTGAAAAAACTAAAAATCTACTAGCTTCCTTAGGGAAAAAATATGTGGATGCATATGACTTTAACATATAATTATTTAGGGAATAACTACACCATAAATCCACTACATGTATCCATACCTTTTTAGTCTTATTAAAATATTAAATTCATGCACCAAACCTACCTATTTACCTATTAAATACCCAACTCATACTAGTTGTAAAATATATGATCACTACATGCAAATTCACCAGAAAATCAACATAGAAAATCTCATACAACTCATTATTCAAATTATAATGTACCCATGTGAAAGTATCATATATATATTTATTTTGTGCTTTATTTTAAACTCAATTATCTACTTATCAAAATAAATCTCAATTAACTCCATAGTTATTTCAACTAATCCATCATCGACCATATGTAATCTTCATGATCATGTCATAGTCAAACGAGATCAAGGTAATCAAACCTAAATGTTACCATAACAAATTCAATAAATATAGGAATGATATATAAATTACTCCTTGCAATAATAATCAACTCTTTATGACAAAAAATAGAGATATTCATCACTTGCATTGTAATATTCAACTATACACTAGTGTGTAAAAGTTTTAACTAAAGTGTAAGCATGAGATGAGCAAGAACTTCATGATGAGAAAGTGACATGATGAAAAATATCATACATATCAAAAGGAATTTAACAAACCCTATATTATCATCATACATAAAAAATCAATCATTACTAATATATTATTCACTTTAACCACCAAACTTATTTTAATACTTATCCAATGTTATAATGAATTACATAATTATTACACTCATAAAGGATGCATAAGACCACCTTATCTTGTATTATCCAAATAAATATTTTAACATTATGTTTATTTTGTCCTTTTAACATATAAAACATGAAGTAAAAAATTCTATAGTAACCTCTTTTCCAAACTATTGGGTGTAGTCTAACACTTCATGAACTTACATAAACTTATTTTAATCTTATGTTGATTCAACCTTACCCCCTATCTAAATGCCAAAATAAGGAGTAGAAGGGAGGTATTTATAGGTTTCATATAACCCCTTGGAATTTCTATTTGGAAATAGAATATCATTTTATACCTTATGAATACCCTAAGGATGTCTAGTTTTTGTTGAGCTATGATTCACTCTAGGCATATATAAGCTTAACCCATGTGCTTCATTACTTATCTCAACCCCATGCCATCTACAACTATGCATTGGTTTGAGACGTGTCTAGTTTTATGTTTTTAATCACTACTCTTACACCATAATAATTTAATTTCACCAAAATATATGAAATCCATTTCCCTTAGGCTTACTCTATCTTTACATAAATTTTATACATTCATCCTTCTACACACACAACTAAGTCTAGGTCTCACACATCTCAGTTGTGGGGAATGTGATATCTAGGCCATTACATTAGAATAAAATTTTCCCCCTTTTATAGGTTTAATGTAAATTATATAAAAAAATCATATATAAACATATATTAAATAGAGTAAGAAGGTAAGGCACACTAATCACACCATACATATATTAAACAGGGGGAAAATATCATGCATATATAAAACCGGTAAATAAAATCATACAAAGTAAATAAGAACATGTATTTGATGAAAATTATACAATGAAAATAAATAACATACATCAATCATATTTGATTAACAAGAGGCATGCCAAATAGTAAACACATAAAGCAATACACATCAAGAAAAGAGAAAATAAGATAGTCATGATACATAATGAATAATCATGTCAAGAACTCTAGATTCATATAAAAATATAGGAAGGAAAATAATAATATAATTAATCACAAAGAAAAAATTAATTCAAATAAAATATATCACAAATATAAACAAACATAGAAGTATTAAGCATACAAAAGTATATAGTAGGAAAGATAAACTAAGGAAAAATATTATTAATTAAAATCCAATATGATAAAGTAAATATTTAAAGATAGAACCTAAATCAATGTTAGGATATACCCTTATAATTTTACTAGAGTGAGCATAAAAGGCATCCCTACCTAATCTTTAATCTATAATTATATGTATATAGTTATAGATACTACATATATTTTAATAATACCATCAATAACATGTATAAATATAATATAGCCTATATCAATAGGAAAATAATCATAATCTATAAATATGCATACCAATGTAACACTCAAATATAAAGGAAATTATAATTCAGAAAACATGGAAGATTTAAAGAAATCAACCAATCAAAGCATGAAAAACAAGAGAAAAAAATACTAAGAAATAAGGGGGGGGGGTCCATATTAACCTACAACTTTCCTCAAAACTATTCTCACTATGGGGAATCTGGCCTCAATATTTAATGTGTTTATATCATGGGAAAGTCATGTAGGATTTTAGAATGGGATACAACAAATATAGTAAGGGATCACATCCAAAAATAAACTAACACAACCAAAAAATATAAAATACTAGAATACTAACACATATGTATAGAAATAAGGAACCATATGAATCACAAAGAGGAAATATACAAATATAAATGTGTAATCCATGAGAGTAACTAGATAATGAATCCAAAAAAAATGACAACCAAAATATGGAGGTGGAAAAGGAATAAGGTAACTTTAAAATTAAAATAAGATCAAGCAAAATACAAAAGAAAAGATAGAAGAAATTACAAACAATGGATGACATAAGAGGGTAAACATAAAATATAATGCTATATAAGAAACAAGGTTCCTAAAATACATACAAAAAATTAAACAAGGAAAGTTAGCATAACTAAAAAAAATAAAATAATGCAAGGAAAAATAAAAGGAAATAATGTATAATAAAATATTGATAGTCTAGGTGCAAAAATATGGGGTTAGAAAATAAGGATAACATATAATTTAGGTGAGTCATCATCTTAATATACATAATTATAAGAATTAATATCAAGTGTAAGATTATGATGTCAAGGTGTTTATGTGTAGAGACACATAAAATTAATCATTAAGTGCTTGACAATGTTTAAACTTGACATCCTTCCTTCACTTGGCATACTTATCCTTCCATTAACTTGAAATTATAAGATATCATTTAATATTATTAAAAATGTCTTTAAAATACTTATACCATAATTTATACATCACTTATATAATTACATGAACCTATCATAACTTTTTTAGTAGTCTCAGTCCTTATAAGATTGGACCATGCTAAGTTAGATAGGGCCACACTTCAGCCTCATCCCTCACGTTCCAATGGTAAACTTTTAAATTTGACATGTTAAAATTAACCCATACCACACATTTAGAAATGTTAGATAGAATAAATATTTGAAATATTCATCTATATATGCACATTAAGTCTTCTCTAAACATATTTAGTAATCACTGAGAAATTCTACTACACACTAATAAAAAGAGCATTATTATTAATTTTTTTTAATTCTAATGCATTCTAACAATTATAGGCCAACTTTGAATTAAATTTATTTCAATTTAGAGATATCAATTGTTAAGAATTTCAATCAATATTTTAGATACATTCATATAATTACACAATCATGGATCATACACTCACCCTAGAAGGGAGAACTACATCAGCTTGAGGTCCATTTTGGCTATATAGGAAACTATAAGATTATATGGGGTATTCTAAGGATATATCATATATTAACCTTAACCTATTCCACTTTTGTCATTTGATCTCAATTTTGTTTATTGTGGAGGAGCTAGGGTTTTATATTTTTTAGGTCTCTACATGGCAAATATGCACACACAAAAAAAATAGTAAAATTTCAAAAATAGGTGTAAGACACAGATCAAGAAATTAGTCACATGTTAAAGTAAGACATAGTCATATTCAATAGACAAGACCATAATGAATCCCTATTCACTTAATGCAACCTTGTACCGATGATTATTAAATTCATGTTTTCATGCATGACACAATATTTAGGTGTTTTTATTAAATTTATGTATGTAGTAAGCTAAGATCATCCTAAGACTATTCTATCTTAAAATATCCAAAATTAGAGAATATTAATAAAGGAGAGCCAAATGATACTAATTTATTATGTGTCCAAATGGATCCATAAACATATCAATATGAACACATAAAACATAATGCCAAAGAAAAGGGTTCCAAAGCCATTAGACCAATAACATAATGAATTAGCTCTAAGGAGGTATTTATTTTGTAAGTAAGATAATATTTCACTTGATAAATGTAAATGGGAAGGTTTATAATCATATCTAAATGGGTAAGGAGCCATTGTAGGCAGATGGGGGCTTAGGCTACCTAAAGTGGAGACATGGAAAGTTCAATAAATACTATAGCAACACTAAGTATAACTATAAATAAAGCTTAAACAAAGAGATATAAATTTAATAACCAAGTAAATATCTAAATTTTATCTACTAAATGAAAGATCCAGGGTTATAATATACATACCTTAAAGAGGGAATTTCAAACCTTAATCACCCCATTGGACAATGGTGCTTTATAATAAATTATTTTGTTGCAAGGATCTCAAAGGCTAAATAAATATACAAGCTAAAATTAATTATCTTAATGCATTCAAGACTCCACAAGACACGTTTTCCTTCTAGACATGATCCTAAGCAAGAACTTTTCCAAGTGTAGATCTAGGGAAAAATTATGAGTAATAAAAATAAAAAATGAATGTATCTCTATTGTAATTAAGTGATGACTTGTATTTATAGTGACTAATGATCCTAATCCATACCAAAATTTAAGATAACACCATCAACTAGCTCTATATAGTTCATAATGGGTTGACTGACCTCAAACTATGTCGGTTAAACTAATATAGTTTCAAATTTTATATTGACACATTTATAACTATATGAATTGGTTTAATGTAGTTTTGAAGGGATAGGTGATAAATAAGACTACATCAAAGCAACCCAATGTAGTAGTAAATATAGGTCATGATATATATAAATCATGTAATCTAGAATGAGATAACTTAAGGGATCAAACATGAGGAAGCTATAATGGATGGTGGAATTATAGATAATCAACAAAATCTATCACAAATCATTAAAGGCTTATCTATCATATAACACTCAAGGATATTGAAGCTCGATAGGTTTTTGTAAGAGAAAGTGTCAGTAAATTATAAAAGTGAAAAATATTGTGTACACATATGCCTCACCCAAAACTCATCATGTGTCACAATAGTGTAACATGGGATGGTGCTTCAAAAAATAACATAACAACATAATAATTGAGCTAACTAAAATGTAATATTAAAATGAATGTTGTAAGTGAATAATTGAAAATATTATGTACATATGATAAATTACCTTTATCTACAAATTTTTTCATGATAAAATTATAGTCTTGATTGTGGAGGGTGAAATTTTCTCATTGGATAAACCCTAGGGATATAAGACTAGAGATAAAATCAAGAAAATATAGGAAGGCCAAAATAAATGTAAAATTTTAAAAATTGAATAAAACACTAAGGAAATTAGTAAGCTAAGATTGTGAAGGATAGGTTAGAACCAAATGACCAAGCAAAAGGGAAAATTAGGTAACTAGAAATACAAGGCTACTAATGACTAAAAAACCCAAAAAAATCATCCAAGGTAAGAAAAATAAAAATCTAGATTAAACCAAAGGACACATGGAACTAATTTGTGATATCAACATCAATGTAAGATAAGTAACAACCCATACTGAAAAAATAGTGAAATACATGAAATTGTTGATGTTAATAACATATAAGAGAGGTAACAATCCATATTCAATCATAGATGGAAAAATGATGAAAAATGGGAGAAACAAGACCAAATGGCCAGCAAAAAGGTGAATAGAAAACTCAAGGTAAAAAAAAAATTAATAAGAAAAATCTTAGAAATATAAATAAATAATGAAGAGAACATATCACAATAACTCAAAGATGAATCTTATATTTTAATTATGGATTAACTAAAATTGTCGTTTTCTGACCATGCTAGAAAGAGATGGAAAATGGGAAGTATAAAAAGTGGGAGTATATTTAAAAAAAAAACTTTCCTATTGTTGGGAACCCACGGAAGCACAATTGATTACCATGCACAAGCAACTTAAATATGCGGAATTAACCAGAAGTAACAAGTAACTAGAAATCAGAAACAACACAGAATATGAGAGACAATACCCAATTGTATTAAATACTCATCTAGAAAAGAATATAATAAAGAAGATGCCACTTCTTCTTCACACCTCTCAGAGGCTTCCCACACCTCAAGTGTACAGTAATTCTTTCCTCAAAGCTCTCTCTCTTACGGTCCCAACACACAACTCAAACACAGAGTTGGTGTTCACCTCCAACCAGTCAGTATCCACTACTACCAGTACGCAAGTGCTCCATGCACTCCACAAGTGCTCCATGCACTCCAAGTACTCAACATACTCCAAGTAGATCTCCCCTAAACTTGTAACAACTTGCAACTCAACAGACCTTACTTATGGAAGGATCTACCTTGCCTTCCTCTTTGCTCAATAACAGAGTGCACACCGTACTCCAAGTAGATCTCTCATGATCTTGCTACTTGTTGTGTTGTTGTCCTCCATGATCTTGCACACCTGCAAATCAATCTGGTTCTACACACCTGCAAACCTGGAGCCTACACACACATACACCTATAGATCAATGATCTTACTTACCATGTAGATCTCCAAACGTGGCCTTGCACTCCTGCTGACCAAGATCCTACACACCTGAAGAACCCTTCTGATTCTCTAAAACCAACACCCACACTTGGCACTGATGTGGAACTAGGAGGAACACCCTTGCTCACTTCACACATAGAAGGAGCTAACTTTGCTCAACTCAAACTAGCACACCTTTACAACACAGCCCATGAGTCTATTATATAGATCTCATGTAAATAATAATTAGACACCTAATTATAATAATTAGATCCATAGCTTCAAGTCTATAATTGGCTCTTAACATGTAAAAACTTGGTTCATTAACTAATTGTCCATGTAACGAGCAGTTCCAAAACCGCACAGGCGACCAATGTCGGTCCCTGTCTGCCTAGAGGTGATTGATGCTGGCCGAAACCTGCCGACATCGGTTACATTCCTATCCACCACTGGCCGACGTCGGTCAGCCTAATCGACACCGATGACTTTGACACTCAGCAACTTCCTTCCCTATTTGCATCAGTGAAGCTTTTAGCTCCATAACCTAACAATCTCCCACTTGGAGATAAATAACTGCACTATACCTATACTTGTACACTGTCTAATTTGTTTCTTGGTTTGTAACCCTCTTCAAGATCAATCTTTGAAGACCACCCACCACACAACTTGTGGTGCACCTCCTGTCATCCAAGTAACCTACCACATCCACATCTACAAACACATGTAGAAAAGAACTTGATCCTGCATAGCATGTCAACCTGTTGCTAGTCCCTCTTAGATACCTAAGAATCCATTGAACTGCCCTCCAGTGCTTCTTTCCTAGATCAGCTCCAAACTTTCTAATAGCACCCACTACTTGGGCAAACTCAGGGAGTAAACATGTACTCAACCTCATCATGTGATTGGGGACCCTGTTCTATGAACTATCCATCCATAGGTGTGCTACTCTATTCTGCATCCTACACTACCTTCACACAATCATCTTGTGACAACATCAACATGTGATCTCCCTATCTCTAGGATTACTCATGCCAAAGAATTTTGCTACTCCAAATCCTTCATGGCAAACCACTGAACTAATCTTACCCTTAGCTCAACAAAACCTTGTATGTACAAACCTGCTAGCAAACCATCCACATATAGTAACAAGATAATGTTATGACCATCATCCACCTAGTAAGACAAACACAATGGTTACACTCACATTGACTAAAGCCCTGCTTTGTCATCCACCTGTCAAAACTTGTACCACTATCCTGTAGCTTCCTCAAGACCATATGACCTGGCCTTCTATCTCACATGTCCATTCTCTCTATTCTTTAACCAAGGTATCCATTCATCTTAGTGCTTTCATACTAGCTGGAAACCCTACCAAATCTCTTGTTTGGCCCTGCATCCTGTTCATACCATGCTCCCACTATTTCCTGGATCCTTCCTGCTCTGTAGTTAGCAACTAGTATAAATAAGAGGAATAATGAATTTGAGGCTTACTTTCACTTTCAGTCCTCCCCATGGGCATTTGAGACTCCTTGACAGCTTGCTGTCCACCCAAAATCTATTACAGTGACTGACCTCAGTCACCACATAGTCTGCATCTGATTGACGTCAGTTCCATGCTCTCGTCCTGACTACCAACCCCACCGACATCAGTGTTTACCTTCTACCAATGTCAGTCCTCCTGACCAATGTCAGTCTTATTATCATGAACATTGATCCTCCTGATCGACGTCAGTCTTACCCTACCTGACACCACCAACTCTGGTCTACACATGACCAACATCAGGACCTGTCTATTCGATGCCAGTTCCTCCTGACCAACACTGGTACCTATGTTCACCTATGAGTGATGAATTTTTACCCACGAGATTTCTTTGAATCAAATCCCTATCCAAACTGCTCTGCTCAGAGTTACTCAACCTTCTCCACTGATCTATGTCCACCATCTCCTCCATAAGCACCAAGGCTTTCCAGTTCTTAAGTTTGTCAAACACATATGTCTTCTGCTTAAGAACATGCATCTCCTTCTTGCTCATGTGACCAAGCCTACAAAGCCATGTCTTCACAACAAAAGAAGAATCAATAATACAAGCAAGTAGATAAAGAGTACCTACTTTCTTACCACATGCTAATTCAAGTGCATCCTTGGTAACATTCCAAGAATCCACTGTGCGTGTTACTGTGCATCTCTCATCACCCAACTTTCCTGAAGAAATTAGCTGCATCTCCAAGACTGGGACCTGCATGACCTCCTTCAACACCCATGTGTTGGTTGCTTGCAATTTCAGCTGCACTTATCCTTTGCCAACACTCTAACAAGGCTCACCAACCCCTCTACTTGGGGCTACATGGAAAGAGGCAATATAATCTATTAACCAAGATTTAACTTTATCCAGAGCATCCTGTGCAACAACACCTGCTTCTTCATGCTGATCTGCTACCAACCAACAATCTTTATTTACCTACTCTTTCTTTCCATGACATCATAATTGACCATTTGTGCTATTTAGTTTCTTGATTCTTAGTGTACTTTCTTTTACTGTTGCTATACTCCCACTCAATTAGAAACCCCTAAGATTGACTTGTAATCAAACACAAACCTGCTCCCTACAACCTTAGCTTTGATACCACTTGTTGGGAACCCACGAAAGCATAATTGATTACCATGCACAAGCAACTTAAATATGCAGAATCAACCAGAAGTAACAAGTAACTAGAAATAAGAAACAACACAGAATATGAGAGACAATACCCAATTGTATTAATACTCATCCAGAAAAGAATATAATAAAGAAGATGCCACTTCTTCTTCACACCTCTCAGAGGCTTCCCTCACCTCAAGTGTACAGTAATTTTTTCCTCAAAGCTCTCTCTCTTATGGTCCCAACACACAACTCAAACATAGAGTTGGTGTTCACCTCTAACTAGTCAGTATCCACTACTGCCAGTACACAAGTGCTCCACACACTCCACAAGTGCTCCATGCACTCCAAGTACTCAATGTACTCCAAGTAGATCTCCCCTAAACTTGCAACAACCTACAACTCAATAGACCTTACTTATGGAAGGATCTACCTTGCCTTCCTCTTTGCTCAATAACCGAGTACACACCGTACTCCAAGTAGATCTCTCATGATCTTGCTACTTGTTGTGTTGCTGTCCTCCCTGATCTTGCACACCTATAAATCAATCTGGTTCTACACACCTACAAACCTAGATCCTGCACACACATACACCTTTAGATCAATGATCTTGCTTACCATGTAGATCTCCAAACGTGGCCTTGCACACCTACTGACCAAGATCCTACACACCTGAAGAACCCTTCTGATTCTCCAAAATTAGCACCCACACTTGGCACTGATGTGGAACTAGGAGGAACACCCTTGCTCACTTCACACACAAAAGGATCTAACTTTGCTCAACTCAAACTAGCACACCTTTAAAATACAGCCCATGATTCTATTATATAGATCTCATGCAAACAATAATTAAACACCTAATTACAATAACTAGATCTGCAGCTTCAAGTCTATAATTGGCTCTTAACATGCAAACACTCAGTTCGTTAACTAACTATCTATGCAATGAGCAGTTCCAGAACTATATAGGCGACCGACGTTGGTCCCTATCTACCTGGAGGTGACTGATGCTGGCCGAAACCTGCCAACATCGATTGCATTTCTATCCACCACTAGCCAATGTCAGTCAGCCTAACTGACGCCGGTGACTGTGACACTCATCAACCTCTTAGCAACCTCCTTCCCTATTTGCATCAATGAAGCTTTTAGCTCCACAACCTAACACCTATTAAGGGGGGAAGTGAAATTATTAGTGGGAGAAAGAGGGTGGCATCAAAGTGAAAAAAAATAATATCTAATGGAAACAAGACACTCAAATCAAGTTTGAAAGATTGAGAAACTATCGACATTAATGATTTGAGAGAATTCTTCTTAAATATGTAAGTATGAGCTAACTGGTGAAGTATAAATATCATCGCATGAATGATAGTATGCATGAAAATTAAAATGGACATATCTTCTTGTAATGTGTTTCATGTTCCTTAGGACCCCATACAGAGCCATAGATCTACTGCAAAGATTGGGTACTTATGTGAGGAAGTAGGAGGCACTATAAGTATATGATATAATGAGAACTCCTACCCTATTCTACTAGCCTAATGCACCCCATTGGACCTTGGATATGTCATGAGGCTAATTGTATAGTTTGATCTTTGACTACGATATGATATGTGCCAAATAAAGATCACATCACTTATTGTGATCTAACTTTTAATATATGTTTTTTAATTTTGATCATTGAATTCTTTATCGTATGACATGCCTTTTAAAAAAAATTGGGATTTTTCTATTTTTCTTCCATATGAATTCAAAACACCAAACATGGATGATAAAATTACTATCACAAGAAAGCTTACACTAGGTAGCTAGAGAAGAGAACTTAAATACCATGATGTCAAGGAATAAAGACTTGTATGGTAAAAAAGAATGTGATATCAAAATAAAAATTCATGTGCCCACATTAATGTGGAATATATGGAATGATGGAAATGAACATATAATGATTGGGTTGTCCCAAATCAAAAAAATGTAAATGAAATCGATACAATGATAATTGGACATGAATCATCATCATACTAAAGGATATATTTGAATAAATGCATGGGGATAAATTACTATAGTTTGACCATAGATGAATATAGCTGATTCTAAGTGTAAGGAAACACAACTCTCAGTTAGTGCCTTATTTTTCATGGAAGATGACTAGCTAAGGTTGGGAGAGAAAACAATCTATAAAAAGACTAAAATGATGGATATTTATGAGGAAGGCCTAATCCTATTTGTGGTGGTATGATTAAACTCAAAAATTAAAAACCAAGTGGTATAAAAATATAATATATAAAATGACCAAAGATAGTAAATAAGGATTATGTGTAAGAAGACCTAGAGGTGCATAAATAATTGATGTTATGTTATGTTATGTTAGATAAAATAGATTCTAAGTAAAACCTAATAGAAATGTTATTTCCAAATTATATGTATAAAACTAACTAAAATCATATAAGTAAAAGCATACTATAAATGGAAAATAGTAATACATAAAGTAAAACTAAGGAATAACATATAACTAAGCAAAGTACTTATTTAAAAACTAAGTGTTGGTTGGTTATTTGAAGATATGTTCTTCAATGGTTTGTAATATATATTTATTGGTTCTTATAATGTCTTTGATTAAATAAGGTCCCAACTAATTTTTATGTACTTTCCCTCTTTATTGTGGGTGTAATCTATCTTAAGCACTAAGTCTCTAACATTGAAATTACATATTTTGATTTTATTGTTATGTTGTTTAGGTATGCAAGCTTTATATAGGTGATTATGTTTTAAATGATCCATACATTGATCATAAAGGAGATCTATAGTGTGAAAATGGGCTGCATGAATCTCTTCATCAAGATCAATGCCATGAAGAGATATGTGTAAGGAAGGTAAATTTACTTCTAAAGGTAATAAGACTTCAAAACCATAGACTAAAGAGAAAGGAGTTTCCCCAATTGAAGTATAAATGCTAGTATAATTATCCCAAAGTGTAGGATAACTCTTGAGATGCTAGTCAAAGTGAGAATCCCTATTTTTTTTTTTAGGATTTTGTTTAGGATTTTCTTTAGTGGCTTCATATTGATCATATTATTGAGGGTGATAAGGTGTGGAAAATTTATGCGTGATTTTGATTCATTCACATAATTGTGTCATCTATTTGGTTTTGAAAGTCACACCATTATTAGAGATGATGGTGTGAGGAATGCTAAAATGGCCCATGATTTAATTAAGAAACAATTTCGAGATATTAATTCCAATAACATTTACAAGGGGCATAACTTCAACCCATTTGGTAAAGTATTTGGTGGAAATAATGATAAAGACATGGACATATTGGGATTTAGATAAATTTCAAATGAGATCAAATCCCCACATATAAAATGGCCAAGGAGACTCTGAGGTTTGAAGCTTAGTTGGAGGAGATTGAATGAAATCATCATGAATTTAGCAAGGATAACACTTTTTAGTAAATGTGATGGCATATTTTTAAATAGTATCCCATAAATACCATGTGTAGGCATTTATGAGATGTAGCATGTCTACTACAGTGATCATTGTGAATTTACCCATGTGCTTGCTCAATGAAAGAATAAAATTCATATTGACTAACACAATTTAGTAAGATACTTTCAATATTATGGTAATAAATTATGTCATTCTAGATTACATATTTTTAGGCTTACTTGTGAAGTTGGGTCTTTTCACAAGAGTCATAATCTGGAGGATAGGTATGTTGTTAAAAAAATTGGATGATGTCTTTATACCATTGAATTTGTCTATTAGTGATGATCTCAATGTGGAAGATAAGATAATAATCTTTAGATTATAGACTAAAATGTGACTTCCTCATGTGGATGAGGAATTTTTAATCATGAAGACCTTAATAGGGGTGAAAAATAGAGGCTGGTGAAGAAAGATAATCATCTATAGCAATTTTTTCTCATGGTATTGATTCAATATTAAAATATAATACTTATTTAGTGAGAATGGAGAAAATTTGGTGAGACATGATAATATTTTCACTTTTACATTAATATTCACCATTAATGATGGAATATAAGTTATGAATATCCTAAGGCATGTAAGTATGAGAGGTCTAAGTAAATGGCAGCTTGCATCCCTAGGATGAGGGATTCATATTCAACCATGTTATTCATGACTTCAAAGTTTAATAAAAAAACAAGAAGAATATTTTTACCATGAAGGTCAGCTAAGATACAACCTTATGTAATTCCTTGAAGGCATTTGGCTCCATTGAAGTGAAGTATCCAATTGTCTTCATGGAATTCAATTGTAAATTCTAGTATTTATCCTAAGATTACTTTGGGTTTTGGTCTAGAAATTTAAATTTAGGGATCCTAGAGTGTCTATGCCTCAATATCAGTGGTAAAATTGTGAAATTAATTGTAAGAGAGATAGCTTGGTTGAGACCTTTGATGTAAAGGATTTATTTGTCAAGAAGAGTATCCTAAAGGTGATTAATAGGTGATGTAGTGCAATCACAAGTTGATCATAGCTCAATTGGTCTTTGAATATTTTTTTACAATAATTATTAATTTAAATTACATTAAGATCACCATCCATTTGTCATTTCTATCTCCAGGCAAGAAATCTTTGCAAAAGAAGTGTCTAAGGGGGTTAAAATGTACAATGACATAATTAATATGATAAAGTATATAGTGTTGAATATTTTTAGTGACAAATTAAATGGTGAGACAATCACATTGCACTTTAATGTAATGGGTCTCATAATATATAAGGGCATTATTGATGCAACATATGGCATATTCTCTATTAGATTCATCATGTTGTTCAAGCATTGTTCCTAATGATAGGGAGGTAGAATAAGTGTAATAAATAAGTGAGAAATCATTAGAATGTGGTTATAGATTATGAGGATGAAGTAATGATTCAATCATGTGATCAAAATAATTTTTACATGCATTGGTCCATTTTAGATCAAAAACTTTCTTGACGAGGGAATCTATAGAGAAGATACATTAAGCCATCTTAGGGATGAATCATCAGATTACCCCAAGTTTCCCAAGATAGGTATGAATGTCCTTAATAGGGTGAGGAATGGGCATGTTTAAATATCTTTAGTTTTAGTTGGGTTGACATCAATCCCATGTACGTAAACTATAAATCATAAGAGTTTTATATAAGTTGGACCAAAATGAAATTTGTGAGGATTGAGTCAAAATATGAATTGGATGAGCCGATAAAAGATGATAACAAGGTCATGAAGGTGATTTTTAAAATGTTTAGATTTAGCAATACGATCATCTACAAAGATTTTGATGATTTTATGTATGATATTATGAAATGTATAGGTCATTACACATTTGTAAGTAGCACCAACATTTTTAAGGCTGAATGTAATTCTAACATAAAAATAGGTGCCCCATTTAGTGATTAAAGTGGTTTTATGCTGATCTCCAAGAGTGATGTAAATTTGAATATATCTCTAGAAACTATCTAGGAGAGATAACATTTATTAGACAACTATAAACAACAATGGAATTAATTGATGGTAAAGGAAACTTATCTTTAGATATGATAAGTTTATATTATAAAATTCATTAAAAATGTGAATAACCATGTGACTTTTTTGTAAACATGAATAATGTTGGATACCCATTCTGAGTAATCTATAGGTTTGATGAATTTAACATATAAGAGATTGATGATTTGTGTACTACATAGGTTATAAATCTTAGGAGAATTTTTTTAATTTTGATTCATCAATTTTACATCGAGATAGGTGATGATATTATGGAAAACAATGCTAAGATCAATACCAAGTATGCACTCATATAACCAAGAAAAAGTTTCAAGATATTTGTCAAAGAAGAGGCTATAGTTATTGTGTTTTTTGGATAAAGTTCCTTAGAGACAATAATGAGTATAGGAAAGGAAATGGTGATGTAATTGATTACAATAGTTTCCTCAATAAGCATGACATTTCTATCTTAGAAATGATAGTGAGTTAGAGGAAGCCTTAAAATAAGATGTGTTGAGATCGATGGTAGTAATGAAATTATTGAAGAAAGGATCATTTATTGGAAAATTAACAAGTTTGTGTTGTTGGCAATGAAGTTGAGGATATCTATAATGGAAGAGTTCTAGGATAGCTTCATCACTGAGAAACATGGGTAAATGTCCATAATTTTCTACACCTACTTCAATTATACAATTTTATTACTATTATTGTCAAGCTAAGCATGAATTTGTCTAAAAATAGTAGCCTTAACATGTAAGGTAATATTATAAGGTAAATTTTTTGATAAATGGTATTATTATAGTAGATATAATCCAATACATAAGAGCATGGTTGAATTGTACCTGTTTATTTCATAAAGTTTATAGTGATAAGAACATGTTTGATTGTATTAGTTTGATTGTAGTGTAATGTGGGTGGTAAATCAAAAAGAAATTTATTGACACTAGAAGATACCTAACTAATGTATCTTTAGATTAAAGGTTAGATTATATTGAGTTGGAAGATGCAATCTCATAGTATATAAATATAAGGAATAATATTAAGTCAATTAATAGTGTTGTGAGTGTATAGAACTGTCTAAATGGTATCATGTTGGCCGATGTCATTAGATATAGAAATAGTTAATTTTTTTAAAATAATGGTGGATTAATAAAATGGTAATGACCTTTGAGTTTTAATGCAATATAAATATATTCAAATGATATATGAACGACATGGATATCATGGTTGAAGGTATGCATTTTTTCAATATTATTTTGATAATGCATTACATCCAAATCTTATGATTGGAATTGGGCCATAACATAATCATCATCACAAGAGGAGGATTTATTAT
Source organism: Torreya grandis (assembly GCA_037957365.1). Classification (NCBI taxonomy): domain Eukaryota; kingdom Viridiplantae; phylum Streptophyta; class Pinopsida; order Cupressales; family Taxaceae; genus Torreya; species Torreya grandis. The sequence goes on from JARHVA010004404.1 coordinate 1,250,999, forward strand.
GCAAATGAGAATTAGGTCAATGAATTTTAGCAGTAATGATTTTATTGGAAATGTCTATGTTAATAATAATGTGAGGGGATATGGTTAGAGGATCTTGAAATAGTTTGGCTACCCCATACTCATTTTAAGTTAAATAATCATATATCTAAGAGGATTCATTAACATTAAATGGGGGAGGACTTTAAATAGTATTATCATTTAAATGTATAGTTATATATCAAGTAAGAAGATAATGAGGGATTTATTTTGATATGTAATGAGGTAATCAAGTGGTATTGCAAATGTTTTTCAATTAATTTGATTCATCATTGTCAGAATTGACATGAGTGACATGTAGATTAGGATGCATGTCGATAAACTTAGGAAGATGTGGAATATTGATATGAGTGATAGTGGGAATGTGATATTGATATTTAGGATTAGGAATTTGGATAATCCAAGGGTTGGGATACCTACCTCATGTTTATATATGTTTCCATTATAGATGAAAATTATACATTGGCCAATGGAAGATGTAATATATCTCATGAATTGAATCCATGGATGACCTAAGAGCATGTTTTACTATAGTGGAAGATATAAAACCATAATATTGATGCATATATTTTTGTGTCCAATATTGAAAGGGATCCAAATATAAATAAGAGGCTTTTGATTGGTTTTATCAAATCCTTGACAAGTGAGATGAGTTTACTTAAGGTTATCTTTAGAGTGTCTAATTTTTTGGAGTATCTAAAGAGAGGTAGCATTAATTCATAACCCTTGATCCACCAATAATTTTTGGATTAGTGTATTATTTATTCCAATTTAAATGAATATGGGTGGATCATCGGCTTGAAAAATAATTTCATTAGTAATCATGTCTTCTTCCAAAAACTCAATGGAGGATTTTGTAGAGGAAAAAAATGGATAAATAGTTTTGATAGCATGAACTTATATAAGTGTGGGACCTTTAAATGTGGGAATAGTTATATCATAATCATTGGGTTGGGATTAATTTATGCCTTTCAATTGTTACATGATTAACTTATAATGATAAAGAGAATTTCTTGCTAATTCCATGAGGGGAATTTTGCAAGGCATAGAGTTAAGCTCATATAGGAAATTCCATTATGGTTTAGAGGAAGATCTAGCTTGAAGATTAGTTTGAATATATATGGTGCTATTAGTATTGATAGAGGAAATATATTGAGGATCCAATTTTGTATTTGGCTCATTACTAGTGGGTAATTATAAAGAGGAAGTAGGATTAGTTGTAGTATCCTTAACATGTTTCTCAATAGAGGGATTCTAAGGTTTGGAAATAGGTTATTTATGAATGGGATTATGATGGTAGTTGACCTTTTTTGCATTCACATAGTGGGAATTAGTATAATATTGGTTGTAATTGGCATCAATAACACAAACATTTTCATTGGAATGTTGTGTATCAGGATCTGAGGTTTTAAAATACTTTTGATATTTTTTATTTATATATTTGGAAAAGCTTTGATTTTGTTGAGAAAATCTAAGATATTTTAAATGGTGAACCTTGATCATATCATATTGATCAAAATATTCTCTAAGCATTAGAGAAACCATAAATTTTAAAAGGGCATGCCATATCTCATGACAATGGACAATGTCATCATAGAATGTATAAATCTTTTTAGGGTCCTACCATGATGGAGGAGCAATAGTAGTATGGATAAATGATTTAGATGGAGATAACAACTTCCTCATTTCTAACACACTAAATGGGGGTAAGGGTTAATTTGAGTATCTAAATTGGTGGCTAATATTTTGGGTTGAGGAGGCTTGGATTGAATATTGTTAATGGTGATTGGATTAGTTTAAGTTTGGAAATATTTCTTTATGGGATTATGATAAGGTTAAAATTGACTCATAAGGAAATCTTTTATTTTGGCTTAATTGAATAACTCTTCTAAGGTTTAGGGATAAAATATCATAAAATTATATTCGAGAGAATATTTAAGGGTAGGAATAAAGAGTTAAAAATATATTATCATCACTCATGTTACGGTCTACTTTTTGATCTAGAGACTTCCTTCATTTGATAAAAAATTGGGTAGATTCATTGAGGAGTTTCTTAGCATTGATGAAATGGCTAAGGCTATTTTTAGGAAGATAATTATGTTGAAATTCCTTTACTATAACATTGACTAAACGTTTTATTTGTAAAATACAATGTTGAATAAGTTGGTTATACCATTTTAACACATCTCCCAAGAAATATTTATCAAGAAGTTAGTAGTGACAAAGGTGTTGGTTTGGACCCTTTCGTTATAGATATTTTCAAAAGATTTTAGGAAAATAGCATGATATTTAGTCCCATCATATTTGATAGTTGGATATATGTTACCAATGTATATAGACACAATGAATGGAGATAAAGGTTCATTTTTAATATTTGTATAATTTTGTTATGGATAGGAGGTTGGGGAATGATGTTCCCATTGGCATCTCTTAGAGGAGGAGTGAATAATTTTGATTGGGTTGAGACATGATGACTAGAGATTGGTTAGCCAATTTTTATGATATGATTTTACATTTGGAACATTTGGGAACTATTGGTTATTTTCATGATTTTCATTTATCAAACCATTTGTGTAATGATTTGAATTGTATCTATAGGTGGGTTTTGAATACAATTATTAGGAGTGGGATTACCAATATTAGTATTAGGAGGAAGATTCCCAATATTGGTGTTAATTATGTCAACCATGGTACAAGAGGAATTAAGTTTAGATAAGTTTTATTTTCTATTATGGGTGTCAATGGTATTATGATCAAGGTTTCCAAAGATGTGGTAATTATCTAAGTCATTATTTTGGCTGATTTAAACCACGTTAAATGAAATATAACTAGATGGATTTTGGGAATAATTACACTATGAAGTGTTGTTTTTAGTGGTGGACAAGATAGGCAAGAAAGAGAAATCCATGTAAAATTTGAGTGGGTTGAGGCTAGTAAGGAAAATAAAAATAAGTTACATCATGGTGATGATTAGATTAAAAATAAAATGTGATTGGTTAAAAAAAATTATATCGACCAATCCATTGTAGTTAGTTTTTTAGTCTTTCAGGATAGATTATATCAAGTTGGCTGATGAATTTTGAGGAGAAAAGGTGGCACTATGATGCATGGGAATCTTCAAATGGACTTCATATTGAGTTTTTATAGTGATTAGGATTCATATAGGAGGTTTTTGTCCTAGTTAGGTGTCTTAGAGGTCTTAAAAATTTCAATTATGATTTAAAAGGCATTTTCCTACCATTTTATAAATTTGAATTTTAGAACTCTCTTGTCAAGTTTTGGTCATGTTGAAGGAACCCCAATGTTGTAGTCCTTTTATGTGGGTGATAAAAATGGATTAATATAACCTTGGTAAATGTTTAATCACTTAATATTTGATTTATAAAAGTGTGTTAAGTGTAGGTAGTTTAGCCTTGCCAATGATTCTTAAGTGGGAACAAGAATACATTGGGAAAAGTAGTTATAGTTTTCTAAGTACTTTTAAATGTTGATATATGTTTTTGGTGTGATAATTTTGTATAGGATGTGTGGGAGTTGGATTAAAATTATAAATTTATAAGAATCCCAAAATAATAAAATATAAGTTTATTGATTTTGATAACTGAAATGTAGACCTTGTTTTATCTTGTAATCTGTGCTCTTGAAGACTGAGTTTCATTATGGTTTGAAAGTTTGTGAGTGGTTAAATAATTAATGTTAATTTTATGGAAATATTTTAATTAATGATAAAAATTTCAAGTGGAATTTATGTTTTGTTTTAGAATGAACAAAAAGTTCCTTTTGAAAATAAAATTGATTGCAAGTTTTGTGTATGGAAGAAAGTTGAATGGAAAGATAGAGTGTAGAGAAAGAAATATTTCAAACGTGTTTTAAGGGTTATTTTATAATTGGTAAGTTTATATGTGTTATTTTATGATTCTTCAAGAATTTATAAATTGTGTTCAAATTCCTTCTTAAGCGTTTAATCACAAACCTTGTTTTACTTGTGTGAGATAACAAAAAGACTGAGCAAGTGTTTCATGAGGGAATATTTATGTGTGAATTGATTTGGAACTCCATATGTATATTGGTAATTTTATTTTAAATCTTATTAAAGTTTATGGATATAATCTAAGTGTTATAACACATATTAATTTCTTAAAACAATGTACCATATTGTAGACACTATGTGTGGAGACAGAGTCCCAACATAAAATTAAAGAAATCAATCTATACAAGTTTAATGAAGGAATATAGTGATTGAGGAAGTTTCATGATATCCAAGAAGAAATTTAGAAACACATATGTAAATTTAAAAACCCTTTAAATGTCTATAAAATCAATCTAACCCTTCTTGGGTGGCTGTAGATAGAGCTAACCCTATGTCAAGTTTTCATGCTTAAAACATGAATATTGGGGAAACTCCACTAGTTAAAAATACTATAACTTGGTCATTATATGTTAAATAATTTATATGAAGACATTTTAAAGGTTTTATACCCTAAATGTATGTGTTTTTACAAATATAAGCTATTGTGTGTAACTTAAGACAAAGGAGACCTAAAAGGGCTAAACAATGAGCAACAAGTGCCTAGAAGAGTGGTATAGGAGTGGAGTTAGAACCTTAAACTTCATAGAGTGATGAGTGAGGATAGAGGTTAATTGAAAAGGGGAATATTTTACCTAAGTTACATTGTATATGTATATACAAGGGAAAAGAGATTAAAAAAAGGATACTATGCCTATGACAAGTAAGAAGCCAAGTATGTGATAAAACATTGTTTGAGAAATTGTGAATAGGGGATAAAGGTTTAAAATTGGTATAGATAGAGTGGTATTATGGTGATATGAGTGACAATAGAGACAAATAGGTTTTAAAATATAAATAAATATCCACTTACTAAATAACTTTCATTAAGGGATGAGTATATTGAAATGAGACCCTTGTGAGGATAGTTTAGAAGAAGACAAGTGTGAGTAGTATTGGTGGAGTTGGTAAAAATAAGTTGAGTTAAGATCAAAAATAGACAAAAATAGGAAGGATTTAAACAATAATGTGGATATTAGATGTTCAAAATTATTGGCATAGATATTAAGAAGACAAAATAAATTCAGAGTTAGGTTTATGAATGCAGAGGTAAGGATTATATCATATTGTGTTTCTATCCATGTTTGTTATAAACAAAGAGAGACCTCTACATCAAACTACTAAAGGATTATCAAATCACATGAAATTTATATATTTCTTATGTAGTATTCAAAAAAAGTGTGAAAATTAGACTGTATCAATCAAGATGATGCAATTACTAGAAAAAAAATGAGATAAAGACTATATTAGATTGGTAGATACAGTCTAGTCTGGCGAAAAATGATAACACTAAAAAATGGAATTTATCAAGTTGTTTGATGTAGAATTTCAAGTAAATGGTAGGAAAATAGACTATATAAACCATTTCAATGTAGTTTGAAAATTAAATGATTGTATGAAATACGTATGACTGTATTAATCTAATCAAAGTAGTCTAGCCACCCAAATAATTGTATTGATGTTGGCTGATGTAATCATAACACACAATACAAAATTATATTGACATTAGTTAATAAAATCTATAATATAAAATATAATATCAAGAAATAAATTATAAATCTAATTATTTTTTCTAACTATTTTTCTAAAAATAATATCAAGTAGATATACTAAAAGGATGTGTTTGATAGTGTAGTCTCTCAAATATACTTGCTCATTTATTAGATAAGTTTGGCCCAATGTTTTAAAACACTAACTACAGAGGTAGAACCATACATATATCTAGTTAAACCTTGTTTTGAGTGTAATTCAAGAGTAACTTTTTGAGGCTAACTATTTATCATCACACCACACAATCAAATGAATGGATGGCTTCCTAAGGTTTAATAAAATGGGTTCCTAGGCATTTTTGATATACCACGAGGCACATTAAAACTAAAATTTATGTGTAGATATATATTATGGATATGAGTATTGGGAAAATTAATTCACATCATGATGCTTGTAAATATAACACCACATATCCCTTTGAAATAATAGTTAAGTATTTTTAAAATTGTTGGAACATAGTTTATAAGGAAAGCCAGATATTGTTGGCAAATATAGTTAGTTGAAGAAGGGTGAACTATCTCAAAAATTTAATGTGTTATTTTATATAATTTTATGGGAAATAAAGATAAAAAATGATTTTATTGATTTTTTAAATAAGTCACCCAAAAATTTAAATTGATAAAGAACTATATCAGGTTATCTAATGTAGTTCATTGAGAAAGATCTTAAGTGTTAATTTTATTAAAATTTGTGGTACATTTGACTGTGAAAGATGAAAATAAATAAATCTATAAATTTATTTGATAAAATTTTCTAATGATAAAAATATCAATAAATATATATCAACCTATTTGATATAGTTTGTGGAAAATAATATTTATAAATAACTATGCCAATCTATATCATATAGTTGACTAAAGAGGTGAAGGAAATAATAAACTTCATGTCAAGTTCACTAGAACATATGCAATGGGATAGGATCAACCTAAAACTATCCTATGCAAGGTTAATAAAATATATCCCAATTGTACCTAATGACTTAGGATGTGATCAAATGGATCTACAAACCTAGGAAGAGGAGCACCTAAAACACAATGTTAAAGGAAAGGGTTCCAAAGCCTTTAGGAAAATAATACAATTAAGTAGCTTTGAATAGGTATATATTTTTCAACTAATCTAATATTTCACATCAGCAATGTAAGTAAGAGGAAGGATTATAAACATATCAAAATGGGTAAGAAGCCATGGTAGGCAAATGGGTGCCTAGCCTACCTAAAATGGATAGATGGAAAGTTTGAGTAATCCTATATCCACACTAAATATAAGTGTAAAAAATGCTTAAACAAGGATATATACATTTATTAACCAAGTAATTATGTAACTTATATATACTAAATGAAAGAGATAGGGTTGGAATATATTTATCTTGAAGAGAACATATTGATCCTCAATCTCCTCTTGGCCAATGGTGTTTTTCAAGAGATTACTATGGTTTTAATAATATCAAAGGATGAATCAATATCTATGATAAAATTAATCCTCCTAATTCATACAAGACTCTACAAATTTTTTTTTCTTAAAACAATATCTTTAGCAATAACTCCTCCAAGTGTAGATCTAGTTCAAAAGTACAAGCAATAGAAATAAAAAATGAATGTATCTCTCTATTGGAGTGAAATGGGGATTTATATTTATATTTTTAAATGATCCTAATCCATTATAAAAGTTAAGTTGACAACATCATGTGTCTATATATATTTTAAAACATGTTAACTAGCCTCAAACTATGTCATCCAATATGATATAGTTACACACATTTCATTGACACATTCAAAACTACATCTATTAGGTCAATATAGTAGGGAAGGGACATCATAAACAAGACTACATCAGATTGGGTTGATTTATTAGGAAATATAGGTTCTAATATAGTTGACTGATGTAGTATGGAAGGATATAACTTAGGGGATCAAATCTGAGGAAGCTATAATGGATGTAAGAATGATAGATAATCAACAATATCTATTGTAAAGCACAAAAGGATTGCCCACCCTTTTTTTGGTGTACCATTTAAGGCATGCACTCAGGGATATTTAAGGTTGACAAGTTGTTGCAAGAGAAAGAATTAGTAATTGATAAAATTAAAAAATACTATGTGTATATAGTTTCCAATAATAGTCAGTATAAGATATGTTTTGAGTAAGTTTACATATTTATAGGTTAATTTACTATTTATACAAAAATTCTAGTTCTATAAATTTTTTATTTTAATTATATATATTCCATGTAAATCAATTTTAATGGTTTATATCTATTAGTTTGATTTATTTAATTCAAAATAGATTAAACATTCTAGTAAACCCATAATTTTATTTTAAGAACATTTATTGTTGTTTGCTTAATGTTTGTCCTAGGATTCCATTCAAATTTTAGTTTTCCTAAAACTAAAATAAAATAGCCTTCCACCTTGGATATAAATCTGACATTTCAAGCCAATCAATATTCAACCTTGGATTTAATAAGAAACTAAATAAATTACCTTATAACGTTAGATAAATCTGATAGTGAATCTCTTTTTTTTGACCTTGGGTTGAAATTTGTTGATATTTATACACCAAAATATTTTAATTTTCCTTTTTTTTACTTCTATTTTCTTGTACTTATTTTTAAAAATGTTTTATGGTAGTTTTAAAACTACTTAGTGACTATTTTTATGGGCTATGTGGTGATCTCTTTATAGATATTATGATGTGAGGGGTTTACCTGAATACTCATATCCATTGTACAACACTAAACATAAAGTTTAGTCTCCACGTATCTCTTGGTATAACTAATAATTCCTAGGGTCCCTTGTTTATACCATAGGAATCCTATTTTATCCATTTTATTTATGGTGCACCTGAGAAGATCATATCATCAAGTGAATTTACTCTCATCGTACCCTCAAAAATGGGATTAGTTGGCTAGAATCATGGTTTTGCTTTTGTATTTAGTGCTTTGAAACATTATGTCAACACTAATACACGAATAATAAAATATATTTGAGATCCCACATAATCATTAAAACCCTTTCATAGATCACTTTCACACTTTTATTTTTTATTGTATTATATTCATATTCATTAGATGTGGTGTATTCATATGGTACAATGAACAAATGTTTCTTTCATATGTTAGTTAACATTATGAAATTAATTATTGAATATTTTATTACTGTTAAAATTGATATTAATTATGTTTTTACATGGATTAAATATAAAATTAATAGATAAGTTATGCTAAACAAGGCCCAACCTCATGGCCCTCCTATTTCACATGGTAGTACTACTATATCATGTTATTATTCTTCCCCAATAGATTTTGTTAAATCTGAAATGAATTGGGAAAAAGAGGAAGAATATTTTTTATATTATATCAAATCTTCAACTTCAAGGGATCTTCCATTAGTTCACATCCTCTTTAAGGGCACATCATGGGATTTCTTTTAGAACCCAATACTCAAGGATAATATGGTCCCACTAATGAAGAAACAATTATGTATTATCTTCATGAACATAGAGAAAAGGTTGAATCCTAATTATATTCTTTTAGAGATGAATAATTTAAAGGTTCCCAAGATAGATCTTATAATATCTTCACTTCTACTATTACATCCATTCTTATTTATACACCTCTAGTTCCCTTTATAGTATCATCTCTTGGTTTGGGAACATCACTTGGCTTCAAAAATGTATCCATACATATTAATACTTGTGTCACTTATATTCCTCTAATATCCTCTACAAATTCTAATCTATAAGATACTATTCTTTCCTTACATGTTAAGCTATCTCACACTGAGAAACATATTTATCATGCTATCCCTTATATGGATTCATATTCTTTATTACATAACCCTTTGGCACTTGAAAGTGCATATTATCCATTACTAATTTTTGTTTTGGCTCCTAATATTCCTTTATATAAGGGCAAAGGTGATCCTAAACAACATTTATGTGCATTCCATGAAAATTTTATCGATCATGTGAATAACCATAAATTGTTGACAAAAATCTATTCAAGAAGTATCAAAGAATATTCTCTTAGATGGTTATATGATATTCCTATTCAATCAATAAATGCTTTCTGTTCTTTATAAAATTAGTTTCTAATACTTTTTTCTATCAATATTAGTGAAAATATATCATTTGATCAAATTTCAAAGCTTAAACAAGGGTATAATGAAACAACCATTTAATATTTTCTAATATAGAATACTATTCTATAACAAATGAAAATCAAATGTTTGATAATGAGATTTAATATATATTCTATTAAAGTTTGTTATCTCTATTTCCATATTAAATTATGTTTGATAGGTTCAAATATTTTGATGAACTATGTCATGAAGTCAAAGAGTGTGAGGTCAAATTAATTAATTTGAACAAGCTTAATTATATTCAAAATCTCCTTCTACTTCAAATTAACATTTCAAAGAAATCTAAATTATGAGAGAAAACCCAATGAAATAAATAATGAAGCTAAAGTTATAATTAATGATATTTCAAAACCAAGACAAAATCTTTAGTCATAAGTTCTACCAAGGAGGAAATTTTCAAGGTTACCTTCACCTCCTAATTTATTTTTAAAAAATCTACTTGAATGTAATCTCATCACTCTTCCTCCACCAATAGAAGTAGACATGTGTAGACTACAACATAGAATTTTTTATGACAGTACGCGTCTTGATAGTGATAATTATTTCAATGGTATTGATCAATAAGAAGTAAATCATATTCATTGACATTATCAACCTCATTATCAACCTCCTCTTGATGATGTTGATATTCAATCAGATATCCATATGGTTTATGTCTATGAATCCCTTCAAAATTAAATCATCACTATGCAATAGAATAATTACAAAAGTCAAATCAATATTTCAACTAAAATATAATATCATTTAAAAATAATAGTAAAATTATAAATAATCTAGAGTATATTAGTGTTAATCATTTTTTTACATCTTCATCTAGCTATCATGTGCCTTATAAGAAACATACATCTACATTTAATACTTAAAAAAGTATATAAAAAGCTAATAAGATTCCAAGTTATCTTCTAAGAGGAATTATTCGTAACAAGTTGATTAAATTACCTTTGATGCCTCCTTTAAAAATATGAAAATAATATTATGCATATTGTAGATTACATGGGAATCATATAGATAATTGTTTGGATTTAATTAATAAAATACAAATCATAATTTATAATGGTGATCCTATAATAGATAAATTAGTTAATAAACCCACTTATATTTCATCCCCTGAAAAAAAAAGTGCAAAAAAGAACACAAAGAAAAAATATGGAAAAAATGACAATTCAGCACAAGAAAAGATTCAAAAGGAAAATTTAAAGTGATAAATATTACAAAAAGAAAAAGATGAAAAAGCAAGATTCCAAAAATAAAAATTACCAAATGAATAGTTGTAAGAACAAATTGAAGATTAACATGAAAACACATTTTTTAAAACATTTCTCATAAAGGCATGTCAAAATCGAAATAGTCCTAAAAGTTTTAATGATACAAATATGTTTTATAAATAATCAAGCATTACATATATTTCATGCATAGATAAAAATTATAAAGTTGAAGCACAAATTACTTATCTTATTAATGTTTAACCAATAATACATTATCACTCTTTAGTTTAGAATAAGACAAAATATCTTAATAATGATGTATATATTCAAAATAAATACAATTTTCATAAGACAACTCTAATCTATGGTGTAGTAATTATCTCATACACATAAAAAATATAATAAAAAGGGCATATTACAATTTCAGACACAACCTAAAAAGTTAGTTCTTTCCGATGATAATGATTACATTCATGGATATGATCCTAATTCTACATAAGATTGGTATGATATTGATGTTACTAGTTAAGAAAAATATTAATATGGAAATATAATTGAGGCTTAGAACACACATGATACATAGCCTAGAAATAATCATTCCCTTGGTGAGAACCTTGTATTATAGTTGTATCCTTTCCTTATACATAGTTTATTTGTTTTTAATTCATTACTATCTCTTATTATATCATTTACCCAAGCCTTGTTATAGCCCTTGGATTTATTTTTTGGGCACTTTACCTCTTAATTATAAATAGGATTAAAATAATAGAAAACACATATCTTACATAACTTTCAATACTCATTTTTTATGGAAATCCATTTGTTTCATATTTTCATATATATCATACCATGGTTTTATTTACATCTACATGACCAATTATAGATATCCATAAATTTTCCATGAGCACACATACATTCTTTCCCATTGAGGGGGCATATATAGTCTTATCCAAATTTGTTCTACATCTCTATGATTCATTTACATATACACTTGAGTCACATTGCTTACCTTATTTCTTGACACATTATGCTTTAGCATCTTGCTACAAATTATTTGAATCCCTCATAATTATTTTATTTTTGAAACCTTGACTCTTAACACCATTTTCATTTCTAATTTTAAATTTGGAAAGATTAAAAAATCAAATATGTCACAAATTTAAAAAAAAAACAAAATATTTCAAAAACTAAAAATCAAGACCTAAAAGAGCATTTTTAAATGTTGCTAGCTTACATTCTTACATATTTTATTTATTCTATGTTAGGTAGATATCATATTTTAGTTATCAATAAATAATTAATTTCACATGTTTTTTTGATGTTAGTATTTTCTTATTACCCAACAACCTTGATATGTTTGGGGAATCTCTTTGTTCTTCATGAACACTTCAATGGGTTTTATTTATCCACAACCTTTATACCATGTCGAGTTATGTAACATACAAATGTTTTTCTAATCACTCATACTTTACAATATATTACATGGATATGTTATATTTTAATAATGACATAGATACATATGATTGATGTAGACTAGTATCATTTGTTAAATGATTCACTTCAAATTCTTACTTTACTAGATGATAAGTTAGGACTTGATTGCTTACTATGTGTGGTCCATGGACTTATATGTGTAATGATTTTTTTTCACTTGAATGATATCATCATACCATTTGTGTGTGTCCCTTGGCCTTGTGTTTTTATGTGACTTTCACATGTCCCTTACATGTAGACCTTAGGCCTTATGTGTGACATTATATGCAAATTGTGTGACATTTTATTACATGCTTTTATGTTTGTTGCTTGTTTCTATGGTTTCATAATTCATATAATGAATTGTTTCTATTTTTACTCTTGTGTCCTGATATATATCATGCATATTTTACTTATGTGTTTCAATTCTATGTCTATCAAACACATGTTTCGTATAAAATTCAATGTTATCTTTAAAACTATGACATAATCAAATTCAAATATTCAAAAGTGCTATTAAATGATTATATCTTTCACATATTAGTTATTTTCAGATAATTGAATTGTAGGCTATGTATCTCATCTTAAAAGGGGTAATCACAACAGACTTGTCTTGAGAATTCAAAATCTCGTGAACAAATAATTTTTTAGATTTATAAAAAAATATTGTTTCATAATTATAACATGATTTAGAATTTTTATATTATTGGGGTGTGTGACACATATATGCACTTATTTATATAGATAATTCAATAAAAATTAGCATACACTTGATGCATATGCATTGGCATGTGGAAAACATGTTAAAGGTTTCAAATAGTTACAAGTTCAAAAATTTCAAAAGTTACAAAGTTTAAATGGCATTCAATATAAATCTATTATAGTAAATGGGGGCATGATATTAATTCATGTTCAAGTTACTACATAGAGTTTTAAATTGTATCAAGTTTAAAAGCTTTAAAGTTTCAAATAGAATCTATATCTATCTACACTGGTGTGATTCATATTCATGTTTCGAGTGGGCCATGTTAGATTCTATTGACACTCACAATATATTGTTGCACTTTTCTATGTAGCAAGCTAAATTTAGTGGAACCACATTTCAATTATTTTATAAATTACTCGGTATGGTTATGTGATAGTTGGAGAATACAATCTTTCCAATTCAAGATATTTCAAATGTTTTCAAATTAAGACTTGATCACTCTCAATTCACCATAGCTTCAACATTTCTCCAAATGCCTCAATGAGGGGCCACACACTTTTATAATTTCATGTTATAAGGAAATTAGATTGCATACTCTCTCAAGTGTATACTTTCCTTGCTTTCTTTACAAATTTTAAGTTTCACATTTCATATTTTTAACTTTGAAAATGAACAATGAATGTTTTCAATTGAATTATTTTATATTTCACATTAAGGCATCTTGAATTATCAAACTATGCATTAAAATAAAATGTGTGTGTACACTCTTAGTTTTGCATGTACTTTACTCTATTAACTTAACTTAATTACATCACTAGAATAGAGTG